>BLKR01013458.1:0-11173 GCA_011170035.1 Teleogryllus occipitalis | reverse complement strand
TTTACACTTGCTTGGCTGCACATGCAACTTCGCTTTCTCTAATATTAGAAACACCTGCTCTAAATGTCTAAGGTGTTCTTGCCATGTGTCGCTATAAATGGCGGTGTCATCCAAGTATGGGACTGCAAATTCTGCACATCCTGCTAATAAAGCTGCCATCATCCTACTACACTGAAAAGGTGCATTTTTTAGCCCGAAGGGCAATCTTAATGGCCTATACGTGCCAAAGCTTGTACAGAAAGCCGCATATCTTTGCGCTCTCGGAGTGAGCGGTATCTGATGATAAAATTTTGCTAAATCCAATGTAGTAATTATCTTAGCTGCCGCTACTGCTTCTATCCTCTCCTCCATGTTCGGCAACGGAAAATATTCTGATTTTATAATTTGGTTTAGCTTGCGATAATCTACGCACGGTCTTGGTTTTCGTCCCGGCGCCTCTACAAGAATCATAGGGGAAGCATAATCAGAGTCGCCTATTTCGATTATGTTATTCCGTAACATCTTCGCGATTTCTTCCTGCAAAATTTTTGATTGACGCGGCGACATTCGATAAGGCGCACTTCTTATCTTTTTCGACTCGTCCGTCAATTCAATGTCCATGGTGACGACATCCGTCAACCCTGGTCTGTCTGAAAATATATGCTTGTACTTTACAATTAAATTGAGCAGTTTGCCGCGAAACTCGTCTTCGACTTCTGTTCCTTCGAGCATAGCTTCCGCATCGAAGTCGACACTATCAAGGTTAATAGCGTACTTATCCAGCTCGTCTTCCTCAACTTCAAAGTTTGAGCTGCGATCTGCTACATAATTCAGATATTCGGTACGTTGCACGTACGCTTTCAACATGTTAATGTGGTAGATACGCTCTTCTTTTTTCCCAGGCATTCGGACAGAGTAGTTCGTGTCCGATTTTTTCTCTACTACTTCTCCCGGTCCTATCCATTGAACAGATAACTTTTTTGTGCGATTCGGGGCCAACACCAGCACCCGGTCGCCCGGCGCGAAGTCTCTGTGTACGGCTCGCCGATCGTACCACGTTTTTCTTTTCTCCTGCTCGTTAACAAGCTTCTCGTGAGCTAATTCGCGAGATTTCTGAAGCCTATTTATTAGCTTGAACACATATTCGACGACGGAATTTTCTTCCTCATCGTCCTCGCCTGCAAAGTGTTCATATAATAAGGTTATGGGAGTTCTGAGGTTCCTCCCATACACTAATTCAGCTGGAGTGAATCCGAGGCTCTCGTGCACCGTGGTTCTCAAAGCAAATAAAATCGAGGGCATTTGGTCCTCCCACTCCGTTCCTGCTTCCAAGCATAACACTTTGATTAAGCGATTCATCGTTCTATGCACGCGTTCGATAGGATTTGACTGCGGGTGGTAGGGCGAACTTCTCGCCAGTTTGATCCCAAACTTCCTAGCAAATTCCCCTGTCAATGCGCTTGTAAAGCACGTGCCCTGGTCTGTTTGTAATTCCTTAGGAAACCCGATTCTACTGAATAATTTCAACAAGGCACTAATGATAGTTGTTGATTGCAAATCTTTAATTGGAATAGCCTCCGGATACCTAGACGCTAAACAAATTGCTGTCAAAATAAACTTGTTGCCTTCTTTGCTTTCGGGAAGAGGTCCACAAGTATCAATATTAATTTTACCGAAGACTTCCGTTATCGGCGGTACTAACATTAACGGTGCTTTTTTACGATCATTTGGCCTACCAACCTTTTGACACACATCGCAAGTTTTTACATATGTCTCCATATCCTGGAAGCAACGAGGCCAATAAAAGTATCGCGACATGCTGGATTTGCTCTTAGTGCAACCTAAATGTGCATTCGCGGTTTCATGGCACACCTTGAGAACGGCGGCCCGGTATTTAGTCGGAACTACTAACATATTAAATTTTTCTCCGCGATTGCTGTGTCTTGACCGATACAAAATACTATTTTTCACGAAATACGACTCTCGCCCTGCTTCCGGTACGTTGTGCTTATTCGCGTCGTATAATGTTTTGATTTCCGGGTCTCTTTGTTGTGAAGCTGCGAACTCAGTCTGGGTAACATTTATGAGTTCATTCACTTCGGGCGTTAGTACACTTGCACTGGCGTCCCTTTCACTAGCGGCTCCCTCCTGCCTCAATTGTTCAAGGTTTTCTACCTGCTCGTCCGCGTCAAACTCGCCTGCGTGTCGGTCAGCCGGCCCCGACTCTTGAGTCACCCGCGACGTTTCAGCGGCTTTTGCCCGCGTCGTTACGGCTGCAACTAATTGTGGCTCAATAAATCCTGCCTTTACTTCTTCCAACAGAGCAGCTGTTCTATTACTTAATAAGTAATATCCGCTGTCGCATTCTCGAGGCACAACTGCGGCTTTAGTTACTACTTTCCCGAATGGCCCTTCAATAGTGACTTCTGCCACCGGGAGATTTCGTGGTGAGGCATCAAGCGGTTGCAAAATCCACACGCTTTCTCCCGTTAAATTCTCGTCGCTAATAAATTTCTCATGGACAAGATCGAAACTGGCACCACAATCGCGCAAAAATCTCCCGGGAATTTTATTAATTTTTCCAAAGAACACGTACGGTGAAAACAATTCCGTAGCTGTTTTGTCTGCCACATGATTCATTTTTTCGGCCACGCGGCGCTGCGGGCATTCACGGACCATGTGGTCTGTGGCCCCACACCCGTAGCATTTCCGCTTGTCTGGCTTCTCGTATGCTGCCCTAACATCGGTTTTCTTACCGCTCGATTTCCCCTGAAATTCCGGTACTATCGGCATCGTCTTGCTCGTGCTTGCAACTTGTTCCCTTACGGCTTCCGATTTCCTATAAGGCTTGAACGAAGACCGTTTCCAGCCTGCCCTATTGTTTTCATAGTTGTCTAGTTTACGAGCTAGTTCTAGCGGCATCTTAAATTCCCCCCACTCATCAATAAAATGCTCTTTAATATCAATAGGCACACGACGCTTCAATTGATCGGTTACAATTAGATTCATTAAGTCCTCGAACGTATGAATATCTAGTCCTCCTACCCATTCTTTGCAATAATTTTTCAGCTCTCTCGCGTATACGTTCCAGGTAGTATTCGCGGCTTTTACATGTTTCGCGAACAATTGTCGAAACTTCTCGGCATTGAATCGTTACATTTCTAATAACCTATTCTTTAAATCGGCATATTCTGTTCTACTACCTTGCCCTTCTAAAGTTAGCGATGCATTGATTTGGTGTGGGAGCAGTCCCATAAGATTTGCCACCCACTCTTCTTCTGGAATTTCTAATTGTTCCGCCTGACTCTCAAAAACACTTAAAAATGCTGTTATGTCGTCGTCCTCCCCTTTAAATCGGCTCATAACTTGATTTAATCGAATGTGCATTTTGCTATTTACTTCGGACTGCGGACTAGCTCTACCCGCCAGTTGACCCTGTTCTATTCTCAGTTTTTCTAACTGAAATGCACGTTCCTTCTCTGCTTCGCGTTCGGCTTTTTGATCCTTATAGGCGCGTTCCTTCTCTAATTCGCGTTCGGCCTTTTCTCGTTCACGTTCATCCTTATATGCCTGAGCTATCCCTTTCACAAATTCCTCCTCGTAATCGGAATGCTCCTCTATCAATTTTTTTAGTACTACCAAAGTTTCTCCACCTGTACTTTGGAGTCCTAATTCCTGTGCCACGTGCACTACACAATCTTTCCCGAATCTCGGTAAGTAAGCCATAACTGAAACCTGAACTGAACCTTACAATGCAGATAGCTATACTTACACCAGATCCTTGCTGACTTCTTGATTTTATCAAAGCCGGTTGGCCTTGAGACGTCCTTCCTTCTCCGTCCTTCCTTCCTTCCTTCCGGCGTTGCCGTGAAGACGTGGGCGTCTGGCTCGGAGCGGACCCTCTCTGCTCCCGTGCGTCGTAATTATGTCTGCCCGTCGACACACCCACGCACTGGCCCACCCACTGTTCGTAATACTGCCACCACTATGCGTATGGTGCAACAATGCCGTGCCGTTCCGGCGTGCATGTTTTAACTGCTGCTATTAATTATCACAATTGAGCAACACTTCCCCGTGGAATTCTTATAACCGCATCCACCAATTATGACTATTTGGTGGGTGCACGTATTCCCCCGTGGGCTTCTTTATAACCGCTGCCACCAATTATACTATTTGGTGAATGATATTCCCCGTGGAATTCGTTTAACCGCTGCCACCAATTATGCTATTTGGTGGGTGCACGTACTCCCCCGTGGGTTTCTTTATAACCGCTGCCACCAATTATACTATTTGGTGGGTGCACGTACTCCCCCGTGGGCTTCTTTATAACCGCTGCCACCAATTATACTATTTGGTGAATGATATTCCCCGTGGAATTCGTTTAACCGCTGCCACCAATTATGCTATTTGGTGAATGATATTCCCCGTGGAATTCGTTTAACCGCTGCCACCAATTATACTATTTGGTGAATGATATTCCCCGTGGACTTCGTTTAACCGCTGCCACCAATTATGTCTACCCGTCTGTGACGTCGTGGGAATACACAATAATCACAGACACGAGCTTCAATGATAAATATGTACAGGTTTATTCACAATATGTACAGTACTACTTTAAGTTACAGCTCTGGTAGATCTTTACTTTCCTGATCGCAGGAGCGATCCTTAAAAATGAATAACTGACTCGTGGCCCGCGCCACTCCTCAGCGAGCCTCCCGCACACAGCAGACAGCTCCGGCGACCTCTTGTCACCCGTGGATATAGTCCACAACGGCGTCCCAACACATGGTTTGCCGCACGAGCCTAGCTCGGCTCCGCACCGCCCTGGGCGCAAGTTTTGTGCGTTCGCACGAGGGTTCCCTCTCAGCTCAACAAACCCCACCCCCGCGCTCTGCGTTGGTTCTTATATAGCCCCCACCCACGTGACCTGAAACGTCACTGGGTTTTGCACACGGCCCACACTGACCGCTTTGCCAGGCATTTTTGGACATCCATTTCCCTGGATTCCAAGAATTTGACACGCGGCACGCGGCAAAAATGCGCTGTCCCGTACTTTGGGCATCCCTTTCCCTAGCTCTTAGGATTTCCCAGAATACCTCGGCGTGTCACATCCTGCCTGGCCCCTGGCGTCTAATCCTCTGCCGCCGCCCTTTGTGGCGGTTGCTAACTGTAGTCCTACAGTACGTTACAATATACTAGCTGACCCGGCGAACTCTGTCCCGCCTTAACAGCCGGTCCCATCTTTTTCTCGCGCCGCACTCACTGTGAGAAACTGTACTATCCTTGTTGCACTGCGTACGTGCAAAAACGTGCGTTTTCACACAGGAACGCTGTCGAACGGGATAAACAGTATCCTATGTCCGTCTCCTGGCTCTAAGCTTTCTGCTCACCAAATCGGTACAGCCGTTCTTGAGTTATAAATAGTGTAACTAACACGACTATATATAGATATAACGGCGAACGAAAGGCGGCTATCATTATGGCCTTCTGTTATCAGTGCGGCGTTACAACAATGGGTTACAACAGGCAACAATGACCGCTAACATGCGAAATCACGCGAAAAGTGCCAAAACGTGCGTTCTCACACAGGAACGCAGTCGAACGGGATAAACAGTATCCTATGTCCGTCTCCTGGCTCTAAGCTTCCTGCACACCAATTTTCAGCCAAATCGGTACAGCCGTTCTTGAGTTATAAATAGTGTAACCAACACGACTTTCTTTTATATATATATATATATATATATATATATATATATATATATATATATATATATATATATATATATATATTCCTCTTAATTCGTGACAATTTCAGAGCAGTCAAATGAAGTTTCCAAGGGGACAAAAGAATATGTTTAAAATGAATGCAAAATTGTAACATTTGATTTAACATTAATAATTTTGAGACTAAATCCGACACTAGTTTTGATATCAATACCACGTCGTTATCGATACTATGCCAATTACGATATTGTTAATTATAAACAAAATTATCGACGCGTCCTCATATATGGATGATACCACTATGTCCTTATTTGTGGCACGTGAATGCTGCAAGCTTTTGAATTGCTGAGTTTTTTTATGAAAGTGACTTGAGAGTGAATATAGGCGAATCGAGTTTCTTGGTAGGACTACTTGCGCGATCGGAATTGCTTCCAATTCAGATGCAGCCTGGGCAGAAATCCGCGTTGATCATACAATATTTGCGTTCTTTAAATCGACGTAAGTATTGTTGTTGTTTATTTTATTTGGTCGGTTTATACCGGCCAAATTAAGTTACGGTTTAATTACGACCAAATAATTTTTTTGCGATAAATCTTCCCCTTATCAAATCTCATTTGTCAGTCCTAAGTAATGAATAAACATTAATGTGACAGATGTAACGGGTGACTCTGGGGAGCACAATTCTTAACTAGGTATTGATGTATTTCGAGCAAAACAGCCGACATTTGGTCAGAGTTTAAAACAATTTGTTGTGTTTCAGGTAAGCCGATGATCCGTTTCATGGTGTAAATTCATTGACACAGTAATAATGTGCATTACAAACTCATCATCTACATGTAAGTTGGATGTTACATTATATTTTTTCTTTGAATCCATTAGAGAAAATAAATCTGCATTATGAGGATCCAGTCATCTCCAAATAATTATTTCAAGGAAGATTCTGTATATTCTGCTTACACTTTTGTGGTATAATTGCTGAAGGGCGTGGAAAAAAATCCTTCTCTAGACTCGCACTAAAATTTTGATTGACAGCTTTGCCCTCTATAAAACAAATCTGGTGTCGCCAAGTAGCTTCTAACTTCCTCTCTATCGTTAAACGAGTTACCGCATGCGTTCGTTATCGGTGACAGTTGATGCTGATCGAGCGCAGAACATAAGTTGATCTTTGAGTAGCAAATCATGAAACCATCGGGTGGAGAAAGGCAAAAGAATTGGAAGGGGACGCTTCCCCTTTAACTTGCAAGATTAGCTTCGTCCTATTTTTGAAATGATTGTTCATTTACACAGTACATTAAAGCTACTAATAATTTTAATTACGAAGTGTCCTGTAGTATAGTTCTGAGACCGCTTATCTCTGGGCCACATGCTTCAAATCCCGGCCCATTCATGTAGAATGTGTGGTGGTCAAAGCAAGTTCTCCCGTTTCCCTACGTCTCTTTACACCATTGCTCCCTCATCATTGAATTCATATCGCCATCCATACACCAAACCCACCGTCACACATCACATGTATGGCCGAAAAGGCTGGGACTGAGAGTCACAATAAGTTAGTTGTACATCTATTGTTCCATTCAGTGTCCTGTCTGATTCAACGCAGCCCCCCCCCGCCTCCGAGCTCCGATTCCGGGCCGGCCGCGTGGCACAATTGGGTCGCCGCCCCCGCCGCCCGCCGCTCGCCGCTCGCTGCGCCGCCGTCCGCTGCGCGCCGTCCGAGTAACGGCAGCGCGGCCGCCTTATCGCTGGCCGCTCGCGCGATAGCCACGAGGCCGCCGCCGCGGCGCGACGCCGGCGTACCGGAAGCAGTGGCGGAGAGAGCGCTGGCTGCGGGCTCCTTCCGCCAGCGCTGTGGGTTTAGCCGGTTCAGTCATGTGACCGAGTAGGTTGTCACTCAATCACGCTCAAATTGATGGGGGAAGGGGTCAAAGAGTATCTGTGTATACTGCTCTGCTGCGGAATGTCCTTGGAGAGTTCGAATCTCGCATAAAAATGAATGGTATCGGGTTGTATTTTACCTACTTGATATCGGAAGCATTTCCTGTAAATAATATTAATCGTTTCATAACAGTCCTCTAAAGCAAGTATCAGCTGCTTGAGTCTCAGTAGGTAATATTTCATCTCGTGCGTTGGCTAATCGCACTGAGCATAAAACTATTATATTTTTAACTGAAACTTCTTTTCTCGCGAAGGAGTCCCATTGAGTCACAGGAGTGTGTAGAAAACTGTAGTGCTTATTGACTGGCTAAACTATGCGCATGCGATGAGAAACGCTCGTGATATTTTGTCTGGCTTGGGAAATTCAATTCAAAGAAGGAAACTGCAACTTGATATTTCGCATTAATAAAGAAATAACATTGTAAACTATCACGTGCCAATTCTGTAGAAAGTCACGCATTATCTTAATTTTTCTGCTACCGATGATTAATAACATCGAAAACAACTGAGCGTTCTAGGAAAAACCGTGAAAGTAATCTTGCAAACAATTATTTTGAACCTGCAAATGTTCCATTGCCGTGATATCTTCACCTCATAGATAACGAAACAGTTTCGGTATGGAAAGTGCGTCAAGACAATATTGATGGAACAGTGGATCGTGAGAGTGGGTCAATAAAATATTCTTTGTTGCTACAGTGCCAAAGTTTTTTTTTATTTATCCTACTTCCGAGCTGATCATTATGTTAGTGCATTAACATAAATATGTCAGTGCATGTTTAGCAATCCTCGATTTAGTTACATCACACATTGGGTGGCACAGGTTCACTCCATCGTTTTGCTAGTTTTCCGTGGTTTCTCCGATCAACACCAGGCGAATGCCGGAGCAGTACCCTACCAAACGGGCCGCGGACCGCGCGCGATCTGTCCTTCCTCTTCCTTGTCCTATCCTCTCCCCTTACACACATACACTTACACTGACATACACTACACTACCACATATTCCGGGAGGCCGGTCGGGAGCTTAGAGCTTGTCCCGGCTGGGGCGGTGCCCCGTTGGTGGGAGAGTCCTGGTTAGGGGGAAACCCCACTAGTCGACGGTAAGCCGGCGCCGGATCTAGCCATCCAGCGGGGGAAGATCACCGTGCATATCCCGAGAAAAAGCATGCACTACACTAACGAGACTAATGACTAAAGCAGTTGACGTGCCCGGAAACACGAAAAAATCACATCAAATCAAATCCATAGTTTTGCTACCAACAGTACGAGCTCTGTACACACGTTGGCACTGTTACAACAAAGGATATTGTATTGGGCTACTACCCTCGCGATCCATTGTTTCCTTCGAAGCCCCAAGCGGAGACCGTCGCGTAGTCGGGGCGCGCGGCGCTGCCCTGTGTTTACATGACGTCGCATGGCGGTGAACGAACCCGCGGCCCTCGGCGAAGGCGGCCTCTGTGCGCGCTCATTGGAACGTCCCACGCCGGCGCCTGGCAGCCCGCGGCGCGGACGCGTTGTAGAGGGGGAGATGATGGGGGCGAAGGTGGAGAGGAAAGATAGAAGCGGAAATGTAGGAGGTGGTGATGATGGTGGTGATAGTGAAGGAGGAGATGGAAGTTCCAAAGACGATGGTGGAAATGGAGGGAAGCTGGAAGCGGTAGGTGGTGGTGATGGTAGTGAAGGAGGACATGGAGACGGTTATAGACATGAAGATGGAGGTGAAGATGTTCATGATGATGGTTGGGATGGGGTGGTGAAGATGGAAGCCGAAATGGAGGAAATGGTGTCGGAGGACGAGGAGGAGGACGCGAACGCAGGGGCGAGGGGCGTTTGTAGAGGTAGAGGTGTTTTTGAAGAAGGTAGAGGACAAGACAGTTTCGAATGCAATGGAGGAGGTGGTTGTGAAGATGAAGATGGAGGCAGATTTGCAAATACGGGTGGAGATGAGAGTGAAATCAGTGGAGGAAATTGACCAAAATGGCAATGGATGTGGGGGATGGAAATGAATACTCAACATTAGCGTGTAGTTGAACAGCGGTGAACACGGTAATAATTCATGGCACAGATTTGGTGAAAGTAATACGAGGATGTGCATGGTGAGTGCAGCAGTAGCGTACAAGTAGACCTGTTACTATGCTACATGTTTGGAACGAGACTGGCTCACATATGAGTAGTCTCATGTGGCCACATGACTTCTCAACTGACTCGTTCGCTACTACAACCATCCCAGATACTACGTTCTCGTAGGGAATAATGGCCACTGGAATAAAATTGAACCGGAAAAACAAAAAGAATACACTGAATAGGAGTTCTAAGAAGTTCTGTTGTTCTGATTGGGGCTTCTGCCGATCGATTCCACGTGTCCATTATACAGAATTACGCGCATTGTTCCTCGCTCCTCTCACCTCCGCGGGCGGGCGGGCAGGGAGGGCGGACGTTCGTGGGCGAGGGCAGGGGCGGGGGCGGGGCGGGGGCATCGGAGGCGAACGGCGAGGGCGAGAATCAGTCCGCGGGCGGGGGCGGATGCGGCGACGGAGCCGTAGGTCGGCCACAGCCCCGCCCCCTTCCCCCCGCTGCGTTGCTCTGCTCCGCGCAGCCCCAGGTCGAACTGCACTCGCGCAACGGGACCGCAATGGGGTCGCGCCCCCGCGGACCATTTCGCGCGCGGAGGCACGCCCACGCCCGCCCACGCGCGCACGCTTGGGGCGCCGGCAGGGGCGATGGCCTCCCTCTTCAATGTTACTGCTCTGTATTCAAGAAGATTCAGTGGTCAGGCTGACGAGCAGGCTCTTTGGCCTGTGCCTCGCCATTAATAAAGACTATTATTGTTATGGTCGAGTGGGGTGATCGCACCCTGCCTCTGCAACGCTAACTGGCAGGCGGAGGCTGGAGATCGTTCCACTCTGAAAAGGTAGGTGCTGGAAAAGTAGTAATTTCTCTTTATCAGGTATACTGTTAATCAATATTAAGATCCACATTTATGATTTACACATACTTAAATGTTTAAAACATAGAATCTAAGGGAAGGAAATCATTCCTGAGCATTATAAGTATTAATTCAGACAGTTTTGCGTAAGCGAAGATGCCACTCGTTCACCCATCAATAATTCATCGAGTCGCCTCGTCCTGGGCTTTTGAATGCTACAATCAGTTTATTAAATCTGATTTTCAGCTGTCAAGAGAGAAAAGTGCAAAAATTGTAACTGATGTACGATTGGGCTCTATTTAACCGATGTTTTCTTTTCACATAAGAATTCGGAAAGCTAAGGGTGCCGGAAGTGCAAGATGTGATGGAAGAACAATGCAGACCAGTTATATCTTTCTTCTCTGTGATAAGAGAAATGCATAAATTCTTTATTGCTCAAACATAAAAGTTCTATTTTATTATCAGTGATAAGGTATTTAATCCTAGAATGTCAATTCGTATTGAAATTCCGTGTTCAGGAAAGTTTAAACTTTCTGACCTCAATGTTCATAAAAATATGCATCGGATGCGGATAGTAAAGTTGCCGGATGTGGAAGGCCATTTGGCAACCTTCTT
>BLKR01013457.1:0-11186 GCA_011170035.1 Teleogryllus occipitalis | reverse complement strand
AAAAATGTGCTTATTTGTGGCCTTTTGGCGTCAAACGACACCAACCAGTTTCATCTCAAATTCTGATTAACTGATTCTCGTATGTGTGGCAGTTTCTGAAATTGTATGTAAGGAAGAAATTATTAATCCTTACCAACATACATAACTCTGGCAAAAAATAACGGAAAACATTGGAAAAAGGATATCGAAAAATTCGCAAATAAGAAAGTTGCAATTGCATCGTCGTGATAGAGTTTGTCTTACGCTCAAACGAACACCGTAATTTACTACATTCTCAAGGAAAGTCAATTCAAAATCCCAAAAACCCAGAACACATCCCGCCGGGCCAGAAAGTCTAAATCTTCTTGCATAGCAGAAATTTGTTTATTCTAGACTCATACCGTGGTTCAAATGTGTCACCAATTGTCTACACTCCTTGATATATTAGTTCATTTGCACGTTGTTCCTGACTACCGTATAACGTCGTTAGTCACGTAATCAATAGTGTTTGAGGATATCACCTTACGTCTGACGCTGACACACAATTCTATCGGATAAGGGATGTCCCCTACGCCTTCCTACAAACACAAAGCGTTAAGTAGAAAAAACTCCTCTCTGAAGACACGGGGCGTTATTTACATCTATTAAGGATTGAAGTCTAGCAACGAACCATTTGGAGAGTACTCGAATATATAGGTATAAGATACCGGAAAATCTTTGGAGAAAGCAAGACACGTGTGTAGAACGTACAAATACGAACAATTACGAGTATAAATATCACCAAATGGACACAAAGTTGGTTCGATGGGATTCATAACGAAACAACAATACTCTGTCGGCCCGGTAGCCGAGATCGCTAAAGCAGTAGTGTCGTAGTGATCTCGGACCGAAGGGTCGCGGTTTCGAGTCCCGCTTCGGGCATGATAGGATTTGTGTTCGTCCAGTCACCCCCTATCATCACCATATCGTTTCATCTTAGTTGTTACTACACCGTTAAAACCAATAGTGGTCGCTTATGACCTAGATGTTAATGCGACCATAAATAACCAATTAAAAGAAACAAAAACAATACTCTGATATCATCATGTACATTGGGATGAGACACTTACGTGACGTTAACCTGAAGTACCCCTAAAATGTTTCGAAAATCATTGAACTACTGAAAACACCTGACACCGCCATCTCCCCTTTCAAACTACAAGACAGATTTACGTAGTACCGACAGACAATCGCTGAATTTTTCACGTACTCATTGTCCAAAAGTTTTCCAATTCCATTTCTAATCCTCAATATCCCAAGCCATGCTCAACTTCCTTACGGCAACAACTCTACCCCCTGCAGCACAGACTCCATGGACTTTCATTTACAAAGAAGTACACAACGAACAAAGACTCTCGACGCGACCAAAGAATACTGATCTGACATTATACCGTCAGCCACTCGTAAACATTTGACAAAATATATAATATACCATATAACATTTTAATGGCTATATCAGTCAGACCTACCTCCCGACGAAATGGAAATTAGTGACTGTAATAATGATACTCAATCCTATGAAAGACCCCCTAAAACGAAATTAATTACAGATTAATAATTAGGAGGCAGATATAATTAAATTTCATAGTTTCCTCTTCACTTTAGAAAAAAGCCATTAAGTGTAGGAAGTGAAAAAAGCTATTAAGTGTAGGAAAGAAATGCTTTTTTATAGGACATTATTTTGTATTTTTTGTCGATTTCGACTATTAAGTCATTTTTTACTCCTTTCCGTCATTTTTTAATACATTTTTCGCTTATTTCATCGACTTTACTATCGCCTTAGTGTAACTTCCCTTAAATAATATATACGAAATACAAGAAATTGTCTCCATAGAACTCCTGAGTAATCTTTTCGATTTCTTTGCTCAGAAAGTGTAATGTCAGCCGTTGTGTTTATGTAATCTAAGGTACCTGTGACACCTCTCCATCACCACCATTGTCGGTTTGGGACTATTTCCGGATAACTTAATAGTTTTTCTGGTAAAGAACAGTCATCAAAAGAAAAAGAAGAAGCCGTTGTTGAAAAAAAAAACGTTTGAAACTCGCAGGGCAACGAGTTCGTTCTGATCGTTCGGGGATTATCAATTTTGGAAAAAAATTTCTGAAAGATGTAGACTCTATCGTTGACCATTCACCGACAGACAGGCACACCGACCGCCCTACACACCAACAGTCCTAGGCACCGACAGTCCTACGCACCAAAAGTCCTAGGCACCAAAAGTCATACGCACCGACAGTCCTACACAACGACAGTCCTACGAACCGACAGTACTCGCAACGACTGTCCTACGAACCGACAGCCCTACGCATCGACAGCCCTACGCACCGACAGCCCTAGGCACCGACAGCCCTACGCTCCGACAGCCCTAGGCACCGACAGCCCTAAGAACCGACAGACCTACGCACCGCAGCCCTAGGCACTGACAGCCCTAAGCACCGACAGCCCTACGCACCGACAGTCCTACTCACCGACAGTCTTACGTACCGACATTCCTACGCACCGACAGCCCGAGGCACCGACAGCCCTAAGCACCGACAGTCAGCACTACGTAGTGATTTAGTAAAGGACTCAGAAAAAGGAATTATTTCAACAAAAATAGAAAAATATAAAAACATGTATATCAATGTAACACTAAACTAATACCCTACTACCTCCAGATCACGCAGCATTCCTGGAGGTTACCTCAAACTCCCTCCTCGCATCTTAAGCGTTAAATTATTGGCGACCCCTACCTTCATTACAATAGATTTTCACAAGATGGACACGGAACTCTGCAATTATACGTTCTTTTCGATAAGCAAGCAATAGATGAAAGAAGAGAATCTACTTTTTTCTTGGATGAACGCAAACAAAATTATGACGAAGGCATAAGAACTAATACCAGAGACACAAATATAACACCATAATGCTCAAGAGACTCAGACGTAATGCTTTTTATCCTAACATGAAACATTAACTAAAGAATCCGCACCAATCCGATGAATTTGTAAAAACAGTAATCGATTGTTAGATGAAATTTCAACATGGACTTGATAAAAACACAATTGTGGCCACAATTCTTTCAGAAACTCTCAAGGAAGAAACAACAAGAGCAGCGAATTAACCGCTAGGATTTCAGTGGGAAGGCATCGATCAGTAAACACTATCATCAGCCTTAATACGTCACAAATCTTCCATTTCTTGGATTGTTTGTTCTAAGGACGACATTGAAACTGAACAAATTAATACAGTAGAGTAGGTAGCCTTTCGATTTATCCTACTCGACTTTTACGATTAAGAAACAATGCACAACCCTACAATATATTCGTTTACATTATAACGATGTTGAGCTGCGATAACCTGTCCGAAGTGCAGGTAAAGCAACAAAAATCTATTATGGTAGTTGAGACGATATTACAGTCATTACTTAATGACAACAACAATTGTAACAATTACCACAATTATATAATAATGGCTTTATTTTATTAGCAATTACGACATGTAATCTCACTCGATATCAATGACGCGATGTCAATGAAAGAAACATGACCATGAGAGTAATCTGAGATGTACGATTAGCCTGACTTGTACAGCATTCCGTTTAATTCACATTTCCTTCGAAACTTTAAACACTAATTTTAATGAGACTTGCAGAGACCTTCTAGAAGAGAAAAAATAACCCACACATTATGATCTCTCTTTGTGGAAAATTGTCATTAAAGTATGCAAGCGCCATTAGACGTCAACGGTTTAGTATTTCAATCTACTATGCTTTCATGATTAAGTAACATTTCGGGAGGATCTAACTCGCATTCAGTGTCTTCGGATTTAACGTGAGTCAACATCATTCTAACTACAGAATTCTCCTTCCAAAAAGCAGCTCTTTCACAATAAAATTCGAACAATACAAATTTTAAAAAACAGTCTGGAGGATGTCGCTCATGATTTCGATCATGGTTTTCACAATGATAGGTTTCACCAAGTTTCCACCAAGTTGGAAACTATAGTTAAATATTACAAGCGCAAAAAGACGTCAGCTGATTTGTATTTCAATTCACGATGCTTTCATAATGCAGTAACATTAAGGGTGAATCTGGGCATTCGGTGTCGTGGCATTTAACGAGAGTCAATGTCAATCTAGGTCTAGCATTCTTTTTCAATAAGAAACATTTCCTTGACCAAGGGTCACTATTGTAACGTCGTGGAATTCGTCACCGCAAAAACCGCGGTCCGGTGTGTGAGAGTGGATGGTCCAGGCGCCGGGCTGGCGGTGCAACCGACGCTGTCGCCATGGAGGAAGCAGGCCGCCAGGGGCGTGTCTGGGAATATCTCGGGCTCAGCTAGCCAGAATGTGCGAGGACAGATCGTCTGGAGCTAGCGGCGGACCCCATTTTGCGATCGGCCCCAAACCTCTGTATTGAGGTGATGCGGTCCGCGGGTATTCAGCGTGGGGGTCTGTCACGTGACTCATCGCGATAGGGGTTCGTAGATTAAACCATTGGCATTCGAGTTTTTGCCGAATCGCGGCGCGGGTGTGATCGCAGGTTTGCAAGGGTAGCCACAGGAGATGCCGGGAGCAATGCTACAGGTTAGCACGCTGGGTACTCTGGGCCAGTCTGGGGCGGGTTGCCTCAGGAATTGGAGTGCTGTGGAGGGCAGCGGAATGTTCTTGAGGAATATTGAAATAAATATTGTAAAATAAATTAACGGTAAATAAACCTGTAATAAAATCTCCGTGTGCGCGTGTTGTTTATCACATCGCGACGACATGACACTAGAAAAATCGATTGAGTCGAGTAAGTAGCAACGGTTCCGATGAGAGGTTTCAAGCGTTTAAAAAGCCGCTCAAGATTAAGTTGTCAAAGAACAGGATTCGTACGAAGGACGAAGATCCTAACGAATGGATATGAATTTCTATAGAAGTATTCTGATGACAGCATGGAACATCAGTACCGTTGGAAGTGTTCTAAATGCACCATCGTTTGCAAACATTCCTTTGGTATCAGTAGAGAAACGAAATTACCTTCTAAGATCTATTCATTCGGTAACGAAAATATGTAACTCAGATATTCGTTTCGTCAGTTGAAACGAAACTAAATTGACGAGATATCAGTTTTTATAGTTGTACAGGACGAAACAATGTTTCGTTTCGGTTTTTTCCATTTTTAGTTGCGACGGAAATGATGATGAAGATGACGAAGATGATTGTTTCATACGCATGAATCGTACGAAAAAGTATTTAAAATTATTTGTATATCGTATAATATAATCTTGAAGAATCATGTTCAATCTCGTGTTCAAATTCGCTAGCAGAGCGCAGCTTCTAATTACCTTCAACCCATGCGGACACCTGCCTTGCAGAACTAGCTTTCGCCATCCCTCACAGAGCCCACTCTCTGAGCATTCCAGCATTGATAGAAAGCCCAATACTAATGCGCAAAAAAATACTTTAAGCAGAGTGTCTTCGCGCAAGCCTCTTCTTCTCACGGCGCCGTCACCAGCATCGAAGCACGACCTCTAAATGCAACCCCCCCCCATCCGTTCACTTCCGCGTGCAGTGACCGCTTCCCGCCGCCGCACGCCTGGCGGCTTAGGCATCAGAAGCAAAGGGCTGGGCCCACCCCCTAGTGCGGTCGCGTTTCACACCCCCATTGCTTTAAGGCCTGCCACTGACTGCTATGTAAACAAACATTTCTGAGAATCTCTACGTACCTCCCTCGCCAATACAGCACCATTAAGATATCTCACCGACAAAGAGACCTACATCTGCAACGCAGGCGCGGGGCCGCCCTGCCCCTTCTACATTTGCTAGCCACATTTGATTTGATTTGATTTTTTCGTGTTTCCGGGCACGTCAACTGCTTTGGTTGGAAGTCCTGATAGTGTAGTGCATGTTTTTTTCTCCGGAGATTCGCGGTCATCGTCCCCCGCGGGGTGACGAAATCCGGCGGCGACCTACCGTCGGCTAGTGAGGTTTCCCCCTAACCACGACTATCCCACCAGCGGCGAACCACCCCAGCCAGGACAAGCTCTAAGCTCCCAACTGGCCTCTGGGAATATGTGGTAGTGTAGTGCATGTTAGTGTGTGTGTGTGTGTGTGTAAGTGGAGATGATAGGACATGTATGATGAAGGACAGATCGCGCGCGGCCCGTGGCCCTTTTGGTAGGGTACTCCTCCGGCATTCGCCTGGTGTTGATCGGAGAAACCACGGAAAACTACCGATCAGAGAAGCCGGCCGCTAGAATTCTCCTCCAGACAGCGACTTAATTTGACCGAGCTGAAAAGCTAGTGTCGAAAGTCCTGCCGCCATCAGGACTCGAACCTAACACCTCCCGGTCAGAGGCGCTGCAGTGACATCAGTTGATGCACTGAGCTACCGCTCCCGGTTGGCTTGCCGGTTGCCGCTCTTCCCGTGAGAACAAAACTTTCACACAACGAACAGTAGCCGCCATCGCAGGCACCTCACGTGACATCGTCTCCGCATCCGATAGCCGCGAGTGTCACGTGACGCTCCTCTCCCCGGGCCCGAAGACACATCCAACAAATAGGAAGCCGATCGCGGGCACATCGCGTTTCACCGCCTCACGCATAGTCGAAATCACGTGACTCCCTTCCACGGCCTCGCTAACACCCCCCAATTTATAAATACTGTAACTTCTTTCCCCCGAGGACAGAACTGGGAGCCGAGGACAGAACGAACTCCGGAGCAAAACACGATTTAGATCAGAACATCACAGAATTCTGAGAGAGAACAGCTAGAACAGAACTAAGAGAAGAGGGACAGAACACTAACTACAACAGACTTCTAACAAGTTCCTCCACTACCTATCTGTCAGCATTGCTTTACTACTTATCAGCAAGGCTTGATGCATCCATACTTTCTATGCAGACAGCACGCATACGAGTCGGATGTTCCTGCTTCGCCTACCAAGAATTCATCACTCAATCAGCACGGCCAACAGGCCACTACCTATAAATTCGTGCCACTCGTGGGTATCAGCCGCACATGGCCGAATATCTGGCAAACTCCGCAACCAATTTCGGTCAACTGAGTCCGTACCCATTCCAGGTCGCACCACCGAATTGGTTGGACCCCACCTAACTCTGACGGCATCCACACACTCAGCCGAGTGATTTGGGCTGGTGCTTAAAATACAACGAAATGTAAGTAAAGGTAACATCAAGAACGAAGAGCATAAACTTTATAAACTTCAATGATTCTCCGCTTTACGTCTCACAAAAACAACTTCAGAACAGAACATCACAGAACTCGGAGATAGAACTGGAACTAGAACAGTACGCAGAGAACAGCGACAGAACACTAACTATAAGAGACTCCTAACAGAAGTTTCTTCACTACTTATCTGTCAGCATTGTTTCATTAATTATCAGAACGAACGTAATGTACACCAACACAAAGATTTTAAAAACATTTGACAGCATCTGATACAACGATTACAATTTCATCCTGTTTAACAAAAATACGAGTCGCTTTAAACAATACATAGTACTTTTTCTGCTATTGTTAGTATAAGTAAACTATTTAAAAAAAAATTGTTTCCCCTCATATCTCCTTAAGGGGCGTTTACCACTTTCCGCTGGGAAGTAATACTCCATAAACTTTTGGCACTGAGATGCAAACCCGGATTAACTTTATTTGTCATGTCACGTCACGTCGCAGTCAGTTGTCAAGAGGACCACCAGGTAGCATCTCCGCGTACTCGCCCCTGCGTCACTACCCAGCGGCCAGAATTGGGAAGAAATAAGGTTAGGGGTAGGGTATAAGACACTTCACAGGAGTTGGAATAGCACTTGTTAAACAGCCAAACTCATTTTCTTGAAACAAATTTCACACGAGATTCGACGAGAAACCAACTCAGACCTCAGTGGTAAAAGGCCAACGACTTTGTAATGTGCCACAAACGAACCTATTAACGGAATAACATAATCGGCTGATTACTAAGAAGTAAATACTAAAGAACGAACACCATTTTAATTCAAAAAAGTCGCTAAGCAACACACCAAAGAAAAGCGTATGGAAATGGAAGAGTTGTTTCGAGATAAACGTCAATCAGAGCTACGGTCTAAAACACAAAAAAGCCATTTTGGTAAAAAGATTATTATTAAAAAAATGTGCTTATTTGTGGCCTTTTGGCGGCAAACGACACCTACCAGTTTCATCACCAATTCTGATAAACTTATTTTCGTTGATTGATTGATTGATTTTTTCGTGTTTCCGGCCACGTCAACTACTTCGGTCATTAGTCCCGTTAGTGTAGTGCATGTTTTTTTTCTCGGGAGATGGCGGTGATCTTCCCCCGCTGGATGGCGAGATCCGGCGCCGACCTACCGTCGGCTAGTGGGGCTTCCCCCTAACCTGGACTCTCCCATTGCAATGCTACAGGTTAGCACGCTGGGTACTCTGGGCCAGTCTGGGGCGCGTTGCCTCAGGAATTGGAGTGCTGTGGAGGGCAGCGGTAGTTTCCAGAGAAGTATTGAAATAAACATTGTAAAATAGAGTCACGGTAAATAAACCTGTAATAAAAACTCCGTGTGCGCGTGTTGTTTATCACATCGCGACAATATGACACTAGAAAAATCGATAGAGTCGAGTAAGTAGCAACGGTTCCGATGAGAGGTTTCAAGCGTTTAAAAAGCCGCTCAAGATTAAGTTGTCAAAGAACAGGATTCGTACGAAGGACGAAGATCCTTACGAATGGATATGAATTTCTATAGAAGTATTCTGATGACAGCATGGAACAACAGTACCGTTGGAAGTGTTCTAAATGCATCAACGTTTGCAAACATTCCTTTGGTATCAGTAGAGAAACGAAATTATCTTCTAAGATCTATTCATTCGGTAACGAAAATATGTAACTCAGATATTCGTTTCGTCAGTTGAAACGAAACTAAATTGACGAGAAATCAGTTTTTATAGTTGTACAGGAACAAACAATGTTTCGTTTCGGTTTTTTTCCATTTTTAGTTGCGACGGAAATGATGATGAAGATGACGAAGATGATTGTTTCATACGCATGAATCGTACGAAAAAGTATTTAAAGTTATTTGTATAGTATTTAAAGTTATTTATAAGTAGAAGGGCCGCCCCGCCCCTTCTACACTCGCTAGCCACATTTGATTTCATTTGATTTTTTCGTGTTTCCGAGCACATCAACTGCTTTGCTCATTAGTCGCGTTAGTGTAGTGCTTTTTTTTCTCGGGAGAGGCGCGGTGATCGTCCCCTGCTGGATGGCGAGATCCGGCGGCGACCTCGTCGGCTAGTGAGGTTTCCTCCTATCCAGGACTCTCCACCAGCGGGCCACCGCCCCCAGAGGGACAAGCTCTAAACTCCCGACAGGCCTCCGGAAATATGTGGTACTGTAGTGCATGTGAGTGTAAGTGTGAGTGTGTAAGGGGAGAGGATAGGACAAGGAAGAGGTAGGACAGATCGCGCGCGGTCCGGGGCCCGTTTGGTAGGGTACTGCTCCGTCATTCGCCTGGTGTTGATGAGAGAAAACACGGAAAACCACCGATCAGAGCAGCCGGCCGTTAGAATTCTCCTCCAGACAGCGACTGAATTTGACCGAGCTGAAAAGCTAGTGTCAGAAATCCTGCCGCCATCAGGACTCGAACCTAGCTCCTCCCGGTCAGAGGCGCTGCAGTGACATTAGTTGATGCACTGAGCTACCGCTCCCGGTTTGCTTGCCAGATGCCGCTCTTCCCGTGAGAACAAAACTTTCATACAACAAACAGTAGCTGCCATCGCGGGCACCTCACGTGACATCGTCTCACCATCCGATCGCCGCTAATGTCACGCAACGCTCCTCTCCCCGGGTCCAAGACGCATCCAAGAAATAGGAAGCCGATCGCGGGCATATCGCTTTTAACCGCCTCACTATAGGCGTATAGTCGAAGACACGTGACTCCCTTCCACGGCTTCAATAACACCCACCAATTCATAAATACTGTAACTTCCCTACCCCGAGGACAGAACTCGGAGCCGAGGAAAAAACGAACTCGAACAGATTTCGGAGACAAAACACGATCTAAATCAGAACTCTGAGACAGAACACGAGCTAGAACAGAACTCAGAGAAGAGTGACAGAACACTAACTATAAGGGACTTCTAAAAGAACTTCCTCCACTACCTATCTGTCAGCATTGCTTTACTACTCATCAGCAACGCTCGAGTGCATCCATATTCGCTATGCAGACAGCACGCGCCCCTGCGTCACTACCCAGCGGCCAGAATTGGGAAGGAATAAGGAAAGGGGTAGGGTTTAGGACACTTCACAAGAGTTGGACTAGCCCTTGTGAAGCAGCCAAACTCATTTTTTTTGAACAAATTTCACATGAGATTCGACGAGAAACCAACCCGGACATCAGCTGTGAAAGGCCAACGACTTCCGTATGTGCCACAGACGAACCTGTTATCGGAATAACATCGGCTGATTACTGAGAAGTAATTACTAAAGAACGAACACCACTTTAGTTAAAAAAAGTGTCGCTAAGCAACTTACCAATGAATATCATATTCAAATGAAACAGTTGTTTCGAGAAAAACGTTAATCAGAACCACGCTCTTAAAGAAGAGCATAAACTTGATAAACTTCATTTGTTCTCCGGTTTACGTCTCAGAAAACCAACTTTTGTACTTATGCAAGCATTAAATTTCAATTTACTATTATTGCATATCGACTTTAATTCACCTTAAAGGCAAAAATCCCCTGAAACCCGTTAGGATCGGGTATGTAGTCACACTCGCAGCACGGCACCTCCCACGTGTTGCATCTGCTACAAATCAAATACGAATACACCAGCTAGAGAAAGCCAGAAACAAACAAGACCCCTTTTTTCGACTTTCTTTATAATTAATGTTAATCTTCAATAATGAAGTATCTCAAAATCAAGGTAGCGTCCACGCTAATGACAACTGCCTTCACAAGTTTTACAGCTATAATTAACACAGCGATGCATTTGTGTTCCCTTAAGAACGAACTCGAACACAACTCGGGACACAGGACACGAACTAGAACAGAAGAATCACAGAACTCGGAGACAGAACAGGAACTAGAACAGAAATCAGAGAACAGCGACAGAACTCTAACTATAACAGACTTCTAACAGAAGTTCCTCCACTACCTATCTGTCAGCATTGTTTTACTACTCATCCGCAACGCTCGAGTG
>BLKR01013456.1:0-11210 GCA_011170035.1 Teleogryllus occipitalis | reverse complement strand
ACAGACGGACACACAGACAGACAAACTTTCTTGTAAGTTTGAAAACGTTTTGGATCCAATTTAGATACTTAGATATCTCTGTTGTCACCTAAACACAACAGAACAATTTGAACCAATGAAATTCTATTTGTTTAGAACTTTATAGGGCTTGATTGATGTGAGAGAGATATATTTTTATTTTTTCATTTTAATTATTTACATTAGTAATAATAATAATAATAATAATAAAAGATAGTATTATATTATATATTATTTTTATTATAATTAATAAAAACCTTGAAATTATTTATATCTACGTTGCGAATAAAGATTACTGCAGATAGCTAAAGTTGAACACCAAAAGAAACAGTTCGCGTCCATCTCGACGGACGCGAACTATTTCCCGTCGCCATCTTTTTATTCTTCGTAAGATTACCTATTAAGCTTTATTAGCCATCAAACCTGAAAGCCATTTTACAACTCCAGCCATTAAAGTTTAAAGAACTCAATGCAATTAGAATTCGCTGAAACTTTCAAATAAGAAGTAAATATTTAACATTAAAGTCAGAATCTATTTTAAACATTTTAATTTTGTTATATTATTTATAGGCTGTAATATAATATTCTTGCCAATTTATCTGAGAAAAGAGTAGACATTGGTCATGTACATAATTCCTTGATAAAATGAGCGGGTGTGATTACAAAATATCTCTATGGTATCCAAAATTGAAGATTAAATGCATAACTAAAAAAAACTATTTCATTGGAATAAAAAGATATATTATTTTGTGAGATAGACATTATAATTTAAAACATATTCATATAATATGTAAAAGAAGTTGGACCTAAAGAACAGTTTTCTAAAGATGACAACAAAAAAGATGTGCCCTCTGTCTCACTCATATGAGGTACACAATTTCTTCAGCATCATTTTATCCTGCAATAGAATACCTACATATATATTCATTTAATGAATTAGCCATCTCAATCTTTAAACTGTTTTACATGCCACCCCAAGTTTAAACAAGGCATGTTGATCAATTTTGAACGTCATGTCCGTCTTCTAATATGAATAACCGCGAAATGTTTGAAAAGTTGCTGCCTTATCTCTACAATTGTAACACGTGCCATATTGTCCAGTGCCAGTGTCTCGGAAGAATGAAAATGGATGATTATATTTGTTGGATACGTTTTCTCGTCTTCATTATTACCGAAACACAAACATAAATCAATAAGTTAATTTTCTCCCCAACAATAAAATATAGTTATTTAGTTATAAAGAGATTTTAATTGGAAATATTTTAAGTGATTCATAAGAACCTTTCGAACAAATAACTCCGTACTTCTATAAAGAGGAAAAATGAAAGAAGCAACGCCCAGCTACTCGCTCACACATTCCGAAGTTTATCTACCCAACGAAAGAATGTCCACTGTTGAAGCATATTTCATTAGTTTTATTAGCTGTCAAAACGCCGAAGTTTTAAAGCAACACAGACTTTTTTTTTAAAACGCATGATAATTAATAAGGTGTCTTTCTCACAAATTGAGTTTGGTGCAACGGAAAGTTTCTGCTTAACAGATAGATTACAGAAGATTGACTGAGAAAATAATAGCTGTCAGGAGTGATGGGGTGTCATAGGAACGGAGTCGTTAAGGAAGATTATGACAACTTCATTTCCTTGTGATATAATTGTGACATATGGCCGATGTTGATTAAATGAAAATCTTCTTTGTTCTACATGTGGCGTTTTAAAATGATTATCTTTGCATTTTAAAATTCTTGCTTGATTATTAGTAATGAAGTGAAGTAACAATTACTGAAAGTTTTAAATTTGTTTGCTACTTATGAATTAGAATATTCACATTATTTTGTTTGGACAAGAAAGTAAACAGTTATCGTGAAGGTAATATTTAAGATATTAAATTTCGCCATTTTCATTGTTAATCTGATGAATATTTGATGCAAATCCGATGATTAAGTCATGAAGCTACTCATCATATAAATAATGTTCGTAAAGGTAACAATGAAAGTAGTTATTTACACCGTACCACTAATGACTTAATCAGTGTATCTAATTGGGAAAAGTATTTAGAATAATGAATATGATGTTTATAAAGTTGTCTGGAGCTTTATTTATCTCATTAAATATTTACCGTCTATGCCTAAACAAAGATTCTATTTGAGTAAAGGGGTGTATAGATAATGTAAATAAAGAACAATATTACGAGAGTTATCATTATCGAATATTTCTTTATATAATTTATTAAGTCAGGAATAATATAAGTAGAAAATAAATGAATTTTTCTTGAGGGAGAGAAGGGGGATAAGAAATTGAACATATTTATGTCAGATTTTGTTTCCCCTTTAGAGCCGTAATATGTAATAATTTCAATGCTTTAGTTAAAGAATATTCATTATTCAATAAATGCTATTTTGTAGTGATAAATAATTTTCAGGAGAATAGTTGAAATCGGTTATTCTGTTGGTAATTTTTGTTTAGTTTGTATTAAATAGGCGTATTTACTCTAGATGTTTGTGAGCTGTCAATTTCCAAGGTTAAATAATGGTTTTAAATATTTTAAGAAAGACATCTATTTGATTTGTTTTTGAAATGAAACATTTTGTTTTGAGACATTGGCGTCTATCTAAAAACGTATAATGTATTAATTTTCGAATATTCCTACCGAAAGGAGGACTGCAAGGGCTGGAAGGCTTCACTTCTATTTTCCAAGTTTGGGGTGATTAGGGAGTCATGGTACATAGGAAATTGCATTCAATGATACTAGATAATGCAGTAGTTCTTTAGGATTTCTGAAGTTACTCTTTGCGACAGCAGAAAGACCATTCTCTCTGAGGAACTTCTAAGATGTAGATTTATCTCGAGTGACATTTGCATTTAACACTAACTCTGCGTTTACCAAAACTTAATAGTAAACGCTGTGCAGTTTTAATTGCCTAGAGAAAGAAAATAAAACAACATAAAAATATTTCCAATAAGCATATAATGTAAATGTTCTATTCTTTCTCAAGGCAAACATAACTTAATTTGTTCCGTATTTACCACTAATCTTCGGTGACAATAGAGATAAGCCAATAAATTTCTAATCATCTACATTCACTTTATTTCTCTAACTCGGTAGAATTAATATTCTGGTGAGATGTATCCTGAAATTATCGTTATTTTGAAATGTTTTGAATGTCTCTGATCGCGATTCAATCATATCATTCCCTGCGTTTCAGCGCTGGAGTGTCTAATTTTTCGATTTTTTTATACAAACTAAGACTGAAGACATGGATGTGTATTACAAGAGCTCACCTTGAACTACAATTTTGATAAAATTTTTACACCTAACTATTTTTATAAATAAAATTTTGCTGTAAGATTAGAGTTGCACTACTGCTTCTGAAATCTCCTATAGCTGTATTTCAAGTCACAGGAGCTGATGACTTTAGTAGAAATCGTCATCAAACTACGTTCCTCATCGGGTGAGGGGAGAAAAGACACAGCAGCACTAGTAGTAACATTGGATTTTTAAATTTTTTTTTAATGCAAACCTAAATAAATAACTTCTTTAAATTACATTATTTTAAATCTATAAAAGACTAAATAGTAATGGAAAAGCGCAACTGATTTTAATGCCCAAACATCAAAACATCACTCATCAGCCAATGAGGAGTATCTCATTGCTTATTCGGTACATTTGCAGGAGCTGTTTAGCTGTTTTGACAAAACTTCTTCCACGTGAGCTTCGCCCATCCTTCAGCCCTTCACGGGCGCTGAGAAGAGATAATCGCCGACGTACCCATTATTACGCGATCGGCCGTAAAAGCAATCAACGCAGCCCCAATGACATGCAAATGGAGCGCCCGCTCCTTGCGGCGGAGCGGGCTCGGCGGGTCCAGGGGAAGGTGGGAAGGAGGGAGGGAGGGGGAAGGGCGGGGGGTAGCAGAGTGGGGAGAGCTGGGCAGAGGAGGGGGAAGAGGTGCACGTCGCAGCCACCGCCGCGGGAAACGAGTGTCGTCGGGACGGAAACATTTACGTGGTCCCGGCAGACGGCGCCCCAGGGCCCAAGGGGGCGTAACGAGTGACGGTGGAGTGAGGAGGGAGGAGGGCGAGGGTGGTCGGAGGAATGAGGGGTCGGCGGATGGAATGAGGAGGAGAGTGGGACAGGCATGGAAGAGGAGTGGAGGGGACGGGGAGCGGAGAGGAAGGGGAAGAGAAGGAGAGCGGAGGAGAAGGGTAATAGAAAGTAGGGTAACGAGGAAGCGGAGCGGAGGAAATAGAAATGGTGGCGGGGAAGATAAAGGAGAATGGAAGGGCGAGGAGAGGACCAAACAGGATGAAAAGGAGAGCGTAGGGGTGGGAGCGTGAAGCAGAGTGGCGGGAAGTGGCGCGTGTCGGGTGTGAGGCCGGAGGGAGAGGTGTGTGGCCGGAGAAGAGAGAGGAAGGGAGGATAGAAGATGATGCCTGCTGGATGGAGTCAACGTGCACAGCGAGAATGTGCGGAGCAGGCGGCAGAGCGGGGCGGTTACGGAGATACACAGTAGCAAGGAAAGAGAGAGAGCTGCTCTCTTGGGAATTTCTCTGAGGGAGAATGGACCAGAGATGGTTGGAAATTACGAATGGGTAAATGGAGACGTTTCCTAACGAGGCTCCTGGGTAGTGTCCGAGCAGCAGCGCGAGCTACAGGCAGGAAGTGAGGCGCGGAGAGAAATCCCCCAGGGCCAAGGAATGGGACGCGGAAGCTCTGAGTGGAGCAGAGAAATAGAAACAATGAGACGAGGCGGAGAGGGAAGAGGAGAGACAGGTAGAGACGGTTGGCGTGGTGTGATGGACGAAGGGGCAGTAGAGGTGGGGAGAAGAGGCGGGGAAAGTAGGCGGGGAGAGGAGGCGGGGAGAGGAGGTGAGGGAGGCGGGGAGAGGAGGCGGGGAGAGGAGGTGGGGAGACAAGGTAGGGGAAGGAGATGGGGAGAGATGGGGGATGTGGTGGGGAGCGAAAGCGAGTAGTGGGGATGGAATTGGAGGGGAGGAGGCGATGAGAAACGCAGGCGGGGAGGGAGAGCGGGGAATACTGGCTGCATAATAAGCTATTGCAGTGCTTATGTGGTCGAGATAGCGCTGGCTCGTCCCCAGTGGCAGAGGAAGCAGTTACTCTTGGGCTGGTGACGACGCTTTGGAGCGCAGAAGATTAATGACAACAAAGACTCGCTCACGCCACATCAGATACGCAACTAAGCCATCGACTACGCCATCGAATAGAAACGAAAGTAGGGTATTCGAAAATTAAGCAGAACACCACACACAATAAGTATTCGGATAAAAATACTGGAAGTGAAGAAAGAACGATAGAAAGAAAGTAAGATAGGAAAGGAAAGAAATAAGAGAATGGCAGTCATATGTCATTTAAAAATTCTCGGCCACTTTCATCCCGTTCTGCACACACACCAGAAAGCAATTTCATCAAGCCCTTCGCGTCTGAAATAATTGTGCGCGTCCTGAATATTTGAACGATGGCAATATACCTCTCCCATAAAGAGATAGAGCAAATCCTCTTTAAAGCGTAAACTGCAACAGGTAAACATGCACTATTATTGTCATAATTATATGTTCCTACACCTTAGAACCTCACGCGTAGTTCCGTGAAGGTTTAAACAACCCGCTTACGCCTATGAAAACAAAAGTGAGCGTTGGTGGGCTCTCGAGTGGATTTGGAAGGTCGATGCCCCCGGCGCGAGACGGAGGGCTGACAGAAAGAAGAGAGATGGAGGGAGGAGCAAGCCGGATGGAAGAGAGAGCGCGAGACAGAGACAGAGAGAGAGAGAGCGAAAAGGATGGAGGGAGAGAGATGGGGGTGGAGGAGGGCGAGCGGGTCCGCCCGTGTGGCCGCCCCGCGCACGCGCCAGCCGCCGCGCATCGCACAGGCGGGCCGCGCCTCCATTGTCCCCTGAGCGGGTGGAAAACGCGCCAACTTGTTTCAACGCAGCGGCACACAGCGCAACAACTCCCAAGCGGTTGAAACGCGCGCGGAACAATGGAGTCTTGGCGATTCAAGGAAAACTGTGCGCACGTGAAAAAAACAGGTCGAGAAGCGGACGAGCGGAACGGGCCGCTTGGTTGGGGATGAGAGGAAGAGTTGAGGGAAGGGGTTTGTGAGGGGTGATATCAGAGTGGCGAAAGGAGTGAGGGATGGTGACTGGGCAGTGAGGGGGTGTTGACTGAGGGTGATGAAGGGATGGAGTCATGAAGTTACGCGTGATGTTAGGAGGGTCGATATTGTCACGAGTGTGACGAGGCGAGGGTGACGACGTGAGGTTGCCGAGTCGAGGGTGACGAGGCAAGGGTGACGAGGCAAGGGTGACGAGACGAGGGTGACGAGGCGAGGGTGACGAGGCGAGGGTGACGAGGCGAGGATGACGAGGCGAGGGTGACGAGGTGAGGATGACGAGGTGAGGATGACGAGGCGAGGTTGACGAAGGGAGGGAAAAGAGGCGATGGCAACAGAAGGGGCGAGGGAACTGCGAGAGATGAATGTGAGAGGAAGGAAGGTGAGAGAGGAGGGCAAGACCCGGCAGAGGGAAATGGCGACGCCGTCCAAGGCTGCCTGTTGCCGCCTTCTGCTCTTTGCACAAACAGCTCGTAATTGGTCGCCCCCGCATCGCTTAACCTCACAAGGGCTGCAACGTTTTATGATTAGCGGAAACGAGTCTGACGTAATTTAGCAGTCGAAACTGAGCACCTTTTCCTCTCTCAGGCTATTCGTAGCGATTTGAAATTATGATCATGTCTTCATAATTTTTTTAACAGGGCCTAACTTGACATTATATAGCAAACTCATTAACTGATGAGGATTGTACAAGAGGAGAAAATGTAACTTTTACGTTTGCAGTATTTTTTTGGGGTGTCTTTTTGATTCAAATACCCGAGTCATTCGGAAGTTATGAATGTAATTTTCTAAGGTCGAACTTCGTTTGTATATTTCACTTCACTTCACTTTACTTCACTTCACTTCACTTCACTCTCAATATTTATTAACTCAAGTCTATTACAAAATCAGAAACAACAGATTCAATTAATAAGCCTCAATATTGAATCCATGTTTGTGTGATACAAATACAATTTTCCTTTTATTATTTATTAAAGTATTTTTAATCTCTTTTCACGATTAACGGGAATGCCAACATTAGTTTTTCGAGGAATATATAATATAGAAATCATGTATTTTAACAGATCCGTAAATGCTATTAATTTTATCATAGCATCTTAAAAATATCCAATATTACAAAATTTCAAAAGCAAAATAAAAGAAGAAACAAAAGTAAGAATGATGAAAGCGTTTCACGTGGAAAACAATTTGAAAAGTTAATTTAAAATCAAGTTATAACGTGACTAAAGTTATTCTTACCGAACACTAAGCTCAATGGTCAAAACACTTCGTGCAAAGTATGCTACTTACCGTAAGCTGTAATCAAGATAAAATGCGCATCAAATAACTCTTTTACCATCTCATTATGCAGAACAATTGATGCTATTCACGCACGAAATTGTAAATTATATTTGTAAAAACTCTCTTTCAAATGCATTTGTGTGCAACTTAGTATTTTTTTCTACAGTGCCTAACATGGTAGTGTGAAAAAAAATCTAGTTCATATCTACCAATATGAGAATTGTTCATTAACATCAAATATGCGAACTCATTTTATTAACTCTAAACAATAATGTGGGCGCGGGGCGTTTGGCGAGTCGAATACCTCTTATATTACATAGCATGAGAAATGCAATTCAATCTCATAGGTATATTTTAGTTTGTACTCCGACACAAAATATATATAATGAGATTCCAAAAAGTAAATAACATTTATCAGTATCTCTCATCATTTTTGTCACATACTGCGACATATTATTATATATACGAACGACATACTATTATGAGTAAATGGCTTTTAACAGACACCACTTACAATATGTTGTTTTATCTCCAGAGAAATAAAATATATTTATTTTATGTATATCCTCAAATGTAAAAGAATTTAAAGAGAAGACGTAATTCCAACATACAGTTATTTATTCAACTGAAAATATTCTTAGGTTGTACCACTGTTAACAATAAAAATGTATTTTAGAATATGGTACAAATATAACGAAGCATTCACATTTACAAAATAAACACATTTAAATTTGGAGATCAATATTATTTTGTAGAATAAAAGACAGTCACATAAAACAGTTTTAACAATATATAATAGTTCAACTGTTACAAATGATCAACTTTATTTATGTGGTGGTTGGGAGTGAGAGGGGAAGGGAGAGAAGAGCAGCGGAGGACTGGACATCGAGTTAAATTATTTAAAGACGGGACGAGGAAAGGAATTTTGGCAAAGAGTCTAAGGCGGAAAGGTAAAGAGAGAATAAATTCAAGAGGAGGCTTGTGTTCCTGAGAGCCGGTCAACTTAAAAAGGGTGAATTAGCAAGGATGTATTCGTATGAAATAAACCTAAATTATTTAATAAATTAGATAGTGCAGATTCTAGTATCAGTCCGAGATGGAATACATTTCCAATTTATTGGACTTTGAATGCCGAATAAGGATGCGACTAGCAAAGTAGGATTTTTGGATGTGCGAGCATAGAGGTGTTTTTTATCCCTTGGTTATTTCAGGCAAAAGTTGAAAAAATATTTATTGCATTGTTTTTTTCATATTTTCAATTAAGGTATTTTTACTTGAAATATTGAGGACGATCCCGATGAGATTGGAAGTGTTTCCTTGGAAACGAATATTCATTAATCTGAATTCAAGCCTTTCTCAACTGATTAAGATGTAAAACACCCGTACCTCTTTCTTAAATGTAAATGGCGAACAACTATTCTGAAACGAGGGAACTTCTGAGTAATTATGAACTCTTTCAAGAAACGTTACTACAGAGTATAAAAGCAAAAATATAATCATTCATGAATTTTCTTCCTCATTGCAGAGGCAACCTTAAGAGTATTAAGAAGTTTTGGGAAGCTTATTTACAATTCATATCGTGCAGTAAATAACATGTAATTTTCATATTAACATGAAACAGCAAAACTGCTCAGGAAACAATGTTTATTTTTCTGCACGATAATACAGTGCGTCAGGATAGTCTCTCTGCAATGTCATCACGGTGGTGAGAGTGCTAGCAATAAAAAGTATATTAAATTAATTACTATATTAATTATTATATTAAATTAATTATTATGTTAATTATTACATTAAAATAATTATTATATTAATTATTATATTAAATTAATTATATTATTGGTATCACGAGAACCAGGCAGCGCTGGAAACGTCAGAAAGTTGATGCAGAAACAGCAGGGAATGGGGGAAGGGGCACGCCATGGAGCTAGGAATATAGGGAGATGGCAGGATGTCACAAACTCGAAACGACCTCTGCCATATTTGGTGAGTCCAGAAAGCTTGTAGCACAGACAAACTGCGTAAGAGTTCTGTGGCTCGTAGATGTGCTAGTGTTCAGTTGTGTTTGGCATCGTTTTTAATATTTAAAAGCCTTGGTAATAGCTAGCTTTTTGTCACAGTTCGTTATGGTTACTTGTGTGGCTAACGGCTGTACAAACCGTACGGAAAAACGGAAATTACTTTCCACAAGTAAGTGGCTATTCCATGTAATTTGGAACATTTAGTAACTTTGCAAGTTATTCCTTAATTTTCGTGAAGATTTCCTGCAGATCGAAAACGGAGAGCAAATGGATTAGAGCTGTACGAAGAGACAATTCACAGCCCAACAATTACAGCAGGTTGTTTTACAGAGGTATTTTGGACACACTAATATGGCGGACTGGCTTCAATTGTCGGACACGGAAGAGGTTGGTAACGGCACCTTCGTGTACTCATAGCTCCATGGGACACGCACGCGACACTAGCGCCCCGAACGACAGCGAAGCTAAGGGCGGAAGCGACGGCGATGGCAGCCCGTAACTCGGCTCGGTGCGGAGACACTTTCCAGGCGCCCTACATTACTACCTTTGCTCTAAGAATGATAATAAAAATACAATACAGAAGTTATGTGGAAACATTTTGACAACAAAATGAGGGTGTTTAAGCAACGGATATTTATTTTAAAAATAAGAATTATTCATTTGATTAATTATTCAATTATTCTTACAATGATATGAGAATGTTTTAAAACAAAGGGCGGCATAAATGTTACCAAAATTAATTGAAAATCATGATATTTTCTATACCCGTGTTCAAGCTTGCATGGTGGTGATAACTGCTTTCGAAACTAGGCTGTTTAATTAAGCATAATTCTGTTCCAAAGTTTGTCTGAAGGGAGTAGATTAAGTTATCATGCCCTCCACAAACATTACTTGCAGCGTATCACTTTAATGCAATTTCCAACTTGAAGCAAGGTCATTAAATAGCGTGCACCCAGAGCTAGAATGGTCTGTGAACCCAACAGTAAAGAGAGACCGAGTATTATACTCGTGCCGGCGTTTCCATCACAGATGTACATGCCTCCTCGTCTTTCCATATTGTGTCTATTCTGTTGGAAGAAAGAAGAAAACTCACAGACACTCATATCCGAAAGGTCTCTAAAGTTGAGCAGTAAGTTAACATATGGTGTTGGAAAGATTTGTACTGAAAAATGTTTTCGTGAAGTCAACAATTACACCAAAAACCAATTTATGAACGAGATATACTAAATATTACGTAATTTTGCAGCAAATCAGAAAAACTGACACAAAAACTACGACAATATGGTCAAGTATTGAACCGTTTAATACGCCAGGAGAGTCACTGTAATGCCGTAAGATTTAGGAAACCATTTCGTAATAAAAAGTTAAAATAAGTTTCTGAATTTCCAGTTATACATATAGTGAATCAGTTATATATTCGGTGAACTTGTGAGGAACATACCAGGAAATACACGAGGAAATAAACAGGGCAAATGAAAAATAATTATGTTTTGTTAATATGAGTTAATATATGTTGTTATTACAATAATATTATGTTGCTGGTACAGAATTATAATTAAGTCGTAATTTACTAAATGACACATTTTTGATAATTTGCATAATTTAATTTCACGAATTTTTAGTCTTTCTGTTAATTAATAAACATTACAGAATTGTATAATGTTTACTCACTTATTATATCAGGCCTATGATGATATACGCTCAAGATTGCCCTCTTGCTAACTGATTTTGAATGTTAATTTATGTTTGCGACTTTTGAAATATCAA
>BLKR01013455.1:0-11210 GCA_011170035.1 Teleogryllus occipitalis | reverse complement strand
ATAGCGTGCGCACTCGAAGCTACACGAAACACGGCCGCCGAGGTTAAAAATCCGGAGTTATCCCCGAGAAGTGAACCCACAAACCGGATTGGCTACGAGAAACCACCGGCACGGAAGAACAGCAATCAAAGGCCAGGCAACCAGCAACGACCCCGCCAAGCTACTCGCGACCCACCGCAGCATGACGGCCAGTCACACCGCGAGAACCAACAAGGATGCGTGGGGTGTGGGGGAGCTCACGCCCGTGGTCAGTGCAGAGTTCGGGACGCCAAGTGCTATACGTGCGGAAAAAAGGGGCATATCAGCAGAGTATGCAGGTCGCGTTCGCTTGCTAACCAGGTCTACGAATCCGACGACCCAGTTGATCAGATCGACGTGTTAAAAGTCGAGGTCATCGGTTCGGTACCATCACCCAGGCGAGAAATGCTGGCTGTACAGATAGAGGGCACTGCAGTCGACATGGAATTCGATACGGGTTCTCCTTGCGCGATCATGAGTCAAGAGAAGTTTCGCACCATCATCCCCAATTTCAAGTTGCGTAAGACAGGCCGACGTTTCGTGAGTTACTCACACCATCCTATTCGTTGCATCGGTTTCACCCGAGTTCAAGCTACTATGGGAGCTACGACGAAGATGCTCGACCTCTACTTGGTGGACGGCGAATTCGACACGCTCCTGGGCCGGGAATGGATCAAAGAGTTCAAGCACGAAATCGACTTCATGGAAATGTTCGGAGAGCCATCGTGCAGGGAGCAGAACCTTGCGCACCACATTTCCACCGACAAGCCGCTGACGCCGCCCAAGCTGTCGACCGCGGACCAACAAAAACTTGACGTTATCATCCACCGATACCAGGACGTCTTCAGTGATATCCCTGGGAAGCTATCAGGCCCTCCAGCGAAGATGCACCTGAGACCTGGAGCCACGCCTACGTTCGTTCGAGCACGAGACGTGCCGGTAGCCCTGAGAGATGCTTATGCTAAAGAGATCGACGCCAAAATCGCCAGCGGTTTTTACAAGAGGGTCGAGTATACAGAGTGGGCGTCAACGACTCATGTCGTTGTAAAGAAGAACGGGAAGTTGAGAATCACGGGCAACTACAAGCCTACTGTCAATCCGCGAATCATTGTCGATGAACATCCAATAGACCAATAGTTCAATCGGATATAAATATACCAATTGTTCAATCGGATGCGCTGCGCCACCCTCTTCTGTTATCTGGATGTTACAGATGCATACACTCACCTCGAGGTCGACGAGGAATTCAGCCTTGCCCTCACACTCAACACCCCTACCCATGGTTCAACTCGTGCTGTCTATGGTGCAGCCAACATTCCTGCCATCTGGCAACGTCGAATGGATACGGTTCTGCAAAATCTCCAAAATGTCGTAAGTTTCTTTGATGATACCATAGTTTTTGCTGATACTTTCGAAAATCTGATCCAGGCCCTTACCGCAACGCTGGAGCGTTTTCGCCAACACGGTCTCAAGCTCAACCGAGCCAAATGCAGCTTTGCAGAACCTGTCTTGGAAGCTCTTGGCCACAAGATCGATGCGTCAGGTATCCACAAATCAGACGCGCACATCCGAGCTGTACGAGACGCGCCGAAACCGACGACCGCAGAAGAAATCCAGCTTTTCCTGGGAAAAGCTACATATTACAGCGACTTCATCCAGAACTTGTCAACGAGGGATCGTCCACTCAGAGATATGCTGTTGAAAGCCCCTCGTGTGGACACCTGAGGGTGTCTCGGCCTACCAGGATATCAAGAACGCTCTGATCTCACCGCAGGTCCTTATGCCGTACGATCCAACCCTACCACTTCTGCTGGCAACAGACGCCAGCAAAACCGGACTCGGAGCAGTGCTATCCCACCGGCTCAGCAACAATCAGGAGCGGCCAATCGCATACGCCAGCCGGACTAAGACAGCAACAGAGCAAAGATACCCCCAAATTGACAAGGAAGCACTCGCTATCGTCTGGGCTGTGCAGAAGTTTTTCAACTACCTGTACGCTCGCCACTTCACACTCATGACGGATCACAAACCTCTGACGCAGATCCTCCACCCAGAGAAGTCGCTGCCAGTTCTGTGCATCAGTCGCAAGGCCAATTATACCGACTACCTTGCTCACTTCAATTACACCGTTGTATTCAAAACATCGAAGCAAAACGCCAACGCAGACTACTGTTCCAGAATGCCGATACTGACAGTCAATAAGGTTCGGAATGCAGGTCCGCACAGTGGGGAAGAGACAATGGAACATGATGACTTCGATTTGTTTACAGTTCACCAGGTTCAACAGCTTCCCGTCAGAGCTGAAACCATCGCACGAGAAACAAGGAAAGACCTGCATCTTGGCAGCAGAATTGTAAAGTTATTGGAAGAAGGCCAAGACCTCGCTCGCCATAACTTCAAGGCACCCGAGGCAAAGTACACACTTGCTGCCAATTGCCTGATGTTTGAACACAGAGTAGTGATTCCACCTGCACTGCGAGAGGCCATCCTCAATGATCTGCACGCAGCTCACCTGGGTATCGTCAAGATGAAGGGAATGGCACGTTCCTTCGTTTTCTGGCCAGGAATTGACGCTGACATCGAAAAGTTAACGAAATCCTGTACCACATGCGCTGCCCAGGCTCATGCTCCACCCAAGTTCCGCGACCACCACTGGGAGTATCCGAGGGCACCATGGGAGCGCATCCATATCGATTACGCGGGGCCAGTAGCTGATACTATGCTACTCATCGTTGTAGACGCCTACAGCAAGTGGCTCGAGGGGAGGCCAACAACCTCCACAACAGCAGCAGCAACAATTGCTCTGTTGGACGATTTATTCACGGCGTACGGGACTCCTGTCACAGTCGTCTCAGACAACGGCCGACAGTTAATCGCGGAAGAATTCAAGGCCTTTCTGAAGAACAGTGGTGTGAAATATCATAAGCTCATAGCGCCCTATCACCCATCGACAAATGGCCAAGCAGAACGGTATGTCCAAACGGTGAAGGACGCCCTCCACGCCATGAAGACCACCAAAGGAACGCTGCGGACTAAACTGAACGAGTTTCTCCGACAATTTAGGAAGGCGCCTCATTCTACCACTGGACAGTCCCCATCTCGGCTGTTTCTGGGAAGAGAGCTTCGAACACGTCTAAACCTGACAACACCCGAAGATGTTCGCACAAATATCTGTCAAAAACAGGGCAGAAATGGACTCTACGTTTCGCACTCTTGAAGTGGGCCAGTCCGTCTACTTTCTGTCCGGCAACCCGAACATGGACAGATGGCTTCCTGGTACCATCGCAGCCCGCATCGGAGATCTACACTATGAGGTCTACTACCAGGGAAAATGGGTCAAGCGACATATCGACCAACTTCGGAAATTTTCAGAAGAACAACAGACCGCAGGGGACCAGACACCGACCACCGACGAAGTAGGCGGAACTACACCCAGGCGACGACGGACCCACTTCTTCCAAACACCAGCAACCACAGCATCAGTTGAGAGGGCGCCAGAAGCTGCTCGTGCCAACGTGACTCCAGCATCAGTCCAGACACCAGCTCCACCAGTCACACTGCGAAATCCAGACCGAGCTTCTCATTTACTGCATACACCAATATTTACCCGCAGATCCGCACGCATATATCGTGCACCCTTACGTTATTCACCATAGTTGTAACCAGGATCATTTAAAAGAGGGAAGAAATGTTATGTATTAGGTCAGTTGGTAACACTGACTCCGGCTTCTCCCCCTCCTCCCGCCGGCCGGCACAACGGTAGCGCAGTAGTCGTTTTATGTTCTCCAGTGGTGTTGTGACCGCGTGTGTTACGCCAGTATATCAAATGTATCCTATAGATGAATAAAGTGCTATTGTTACGAGCTAGTGATGTTATTTATTAACCCACAAATACAACACAATTTTTAAAGAATATGATAAAAACTACAATATTTATTTATAGTGAAAATATTTATTACAATTTATACATTGGAAAATTAATTGTTAAATTACATTAAATTAATTAAGTTAACTTAAGTGTTTAAAGTTCCTCCACTCGGTGAAAAATTACGAACAGTTTTGGGACTGTGTTTATGAACATCCTGTTTTGTATTTGTTTTTGTTTTTATCAAACAATTATTAAAGCTTAATGTAAGTATATATATATATATATATATATATATATATATATATATATATATATATATATTCTCGCGATGATATAATTAATATACATTTCTACAATAATTATTTAAAAAGACGACAGTTTATAAAAATATACATAAGGAGTCACTTCACGTTAATAGCCGTTAATAGCCAGAGATATACTCTTTGTTAATAGCACGGGCTTGAAATTCGTTGGCACTTTTCATAACCGATGAAGGGGCACGTGAAACCCATGGTGGAAATAACGTAAATATATTTCCACCATGGTGAAACCAAATGTTTCATGCATTTAATTTTATTATGAAACAGCACATTAGCGTCATCGCTAAGATCATGATAATATTTACTTCGAGCAGTTTTCAAAAAGAAAAGGTAGTGACTTGACGTGTGTTGATAAAATAGTGTTTTTAAAAAATCCAATTTGTCGACGAAATTCGCAGTAGTGACAAGTACTAGTCTAGTCAAGGTTATAATCCGATTTAAACGAAGTCACTTCAAGGTCAGAACATGGTAGGAGAAGGGAGACAATTTTTGGTATTGAAGTTCCCGATTGGATAACCGCGTCTGACGCGTCACAGCTGATCTCTTACCAATCACTTTTTAATCAGAGTGTGTACCAGGGGGTTCAAGCCAAGGGGGTTCAAGGGGGTTAGAGCCAAGCCCGGCGCACGTTCTCGACAAGGACGAGTTTGGAGCCTAAACGTAGTTAGCGCTGTAGTCGCAGTGTTAGAAAGAGAAAGCTAATATTAAACAGAGAAAGAAAATCGAAGAATACGAAATTGACCGCGAATATACGAATGTAGCCGAAGATGAAGTAGCTACTGTTTTGGAACAGGGCTTTGAATTGAACACGTGATTGGTTTGAGCGGGCTCCTGACGTTCATTTCATACGTGATTTTCGTCTACGTGATTTTTTGCTTGCATATTAAGCTATTAAGAGGTAAGGCTTCGGTGTTTTTATTAAATCATTATCATTAAACCCTTTTACATATGAAAATTCGTCATTTATTCTGCAATATAGAGCATACCTCAAAATAGCACACTTTTTTTCAGATGCCTGGCTGTTGTGTTTGCCACGTGAATTTCGAATCGTCGGAAAGACGTTTGGAAGGAATAACTTTCCACAGATTTCCATCGTGCAATCGAAGGCCATTGATTGTGGGAAAATGGCTGGAATTTGCTGGGATCCCAGATGTTGAAAGTATCCGAGGCAGGCGAATATGCAGTGCGCATTTCAGAGCTGAGGATTTCCTTGCTGTTGGCCTCAAAAGGAGACTGCGATGTGGTGCAGTTCCGTGCTTACGTGAGTATATTTTCATTTTATCTTCTTAAAATACAGAAAATCGCAGGTTACGCAATGAAAAAATTGAAGTGTTTTGATGTATTCAAATCTCTGACAATTATATTCGTGCATTTGCACCACATATATTTGGTTTGAGTTTTCACTGAAATAATATTAAGATTTTGATTTATTTTACAGGTGGTTCTGTAGGATTGGCTGCAGCAGTGGAATCCATTTCAACAGCTCCAGAAATATCAGGTAACCTTGTTTGAAGTGAGATTTATGTTTTGTATAATTGTCAAAAAATGAAAATTAACTTTTGTTTTCACTGTGTAATAGCTTTTGCTGATCCACCTGTGCCTGTCTTGGAAGGTGGGGAAGAGATGGTGGCATCCAGCACATCAGGACACTGGGCCACTTCTTCCTCACCTGAAGTCTCAACGCCGTCTGGGAAATGGCAAGTTGAGGATCCTAGGGCAGGACCATTAACCCCATTAATTTTCATTTTTTCCCAATAAAATTCCTTTCCATGTTGGCCTTGATGATGTTTTGCTTCAGCATTTAGAGGATCAGTTAAAATTTATGACTCCAAATTCAAAAATTTGTTCTCTAATTTTTGATGAAATGAAAATTCAAAAGAATTTATCTTTTAGTCCGTCCAGAAATTACATATTTGGCTATGAAGATATAGGTTCCCAGCGTAGGTGTCAATATGCAGACCATGCTTTGGTTTTTATGGTTCGTGGTCTCATTGACAATTGGAAGCAACCTGTAGCGTACTATTTGTCTCATGGTACCATTTCGGTCACAGATTTAGAAAATATAATTATAGATGTCACAGGTGCTTTACAAAGAATTGGTTTTAATATTGTAGCCATTGTGAGTGACCGAGCATTAACTAACGTTCGCTGCTTGAAAACTTTGGCTTTAAAAACTTGCAATTGGGATAGACCAATTTTAAAAATTAATAATTGTAAAATTGTTGTAATTGCTGATCCTCCTCATGTTCTCAAAGCAACAAGAAATGCTCTTTTGGAAAACAAAATTATTTTTAAAACAGATAGTGGAGAAGTAAAAGAAACAAGCTGGCAATTTTTAGTGGACCTTTTTGAATTGGAAAAAAAATCATTTAATAAAAACATGGGGAATATCACAGATGAACAGATTCATCCAAAAAGGAAAATGAAAGTGAAGTTAGCTGCTCAGGTTTTGAGTGTAACTGTTGCTAATGCACTGTATAAATGTGGCGTGGAAGGGGCCAAGTATTTGGCTGAATTTATTAATGACATCACTCGTCTCTTCGATTCATTTAACGGTTTGAAATTTGATGACACTCACTTTTATAGAAGACCACTGAGTAACACTTCTCAGCATTTAGAATTTTGGCAGAGTATGGAAAAGAAACTGTGTTCGTGGAAGTTCGTTAATGCAAATGGCAAGCCTGCTTTCACTAAGGTGAAGGAGGCATGGTGTAACAATATCGACGCTGTTTCCACATTGTGGAGAATGCTTGAAGGCTTGGGAGTGACATCATTGGCAACTCGACGTCTCAACCAAGATCCACTTGAGAATCTCTTCGGTGTTGTGAGGCAGCGTGGTATTCGCAATAACGACCCTACCAGTCTGCAGTTTGATTTGGCTTTGAAATCATGTATTTTGAATGGGATGATTGGTGTCAATGGTAAATTTAATTGTGAGGAAGATGATGCAGATGTTCTTTCAAATCTGCGTGAATTTGTGAGTAAGATTGAGAGTGTAGGAGCAAGAGACACTCATGTCTGCGATGTTATTGACAATTCGTCTTTCTTGAAGGGGGGAGAGGAAGTGAAGACAACATGTGCCTGGATTGCCACAATGCCCTCAGATCCCATAGACAATCCTCTAATATCTGAAGAGGCTGCAAGCAAAACCATTAAAATCCTTAACAAAATTCCCAATCTGAAGTCGTGCCATTCTTGTTTTGTGTCCTTGATCTATTGCCACCATACTCCTCCACGTGAGAGAAGAAATGTTGTGTGTACATGTTCCAAACCAAAAGAAATTGTTGTTAAAATATTTTGGGAGTTATCTTTGAAAATTTTCAAATTTTTAGAAAACAAAGGACATGCACCAAAACTTCTTGAGGAACTTCAAAATTTTTGTCAAAATTCAAATTTTCAGTTCTTTGGCTGTAAAGAGCATTGCTCTGAGATTCAAAATTCAATGAAACTATTGCTGAGCAAACATGCGGTTAATGAGTTCTGCTTGAGGATCTCAACATGTATTAAAAGAAGTAGGTTTCAGTAAATTGATTACTAAAGATAGTTAATATTTAATAGTTTTAGTTTTAAGAATATTTTATTTTGAAACCTACTTCTTTTTAATTAATTCTTTAACTTAGAATATTGTTGACCCTGGAGCCTAATTTATTTGTTCTTAAGTTACACCATGGCACTTATGCCAGTTTTATCAGAGAAATGTCATGTTGCATCACTTTTGTAACTGCAGACAAATGTTGCAAAAGATTTAAAACAGAAATATAAATATACTAGGTTTTACTTATGCTTATATGAGAAATACTTGTTAAATGCTCCAGGGTCATATCTATATATATAAAAGAAAGTCGTGTTAGTTACACTATTTATAACTCAAGAACGGCTGTACCGATTTGGCTGAAAATTGGTGAGCAGGAAGCTTAGAGCCAGGAGACGGACATAGGATACTTTTTATCCCGTTCGACAGCGTTCCTGTGTGAGAACGCACGTTTTTTGCACGTTTTCGCGTGATTTCGCATGTTTTCGCGTGAAGGTACTTAACTGAAGAGTGCAACCTATGCACCAAAATACAGGAACAATAATGAATGATTAATCTACTTAATTTTTTTATTTGTATTTTCTAATAAACAATTTAACTTTATAAATTCCAAAATCTGCTTATTTATTGCCTTTAACAGCCGGTCCCTACGATTACAGCTTTGTATTTCTCTCTTAAACAAAAATCAATAAAAAAACGCTCTGCTACGTAATAGATTTTTTAATTATCTATTTAATATCAGAGCGTTTTTTAAAATTCTTCTTTGTTTGAGAGATAAACACAAATCTGCAATTGCTTTATTATCACGAGTGCAACAAGGATAGTACAGTTTCTCTCAGTGAGTGCGACGCGAGAAATGGATGGGACCGGCTGTTAAGGCGGAACAGAGTTCGCCGGGTCAGCTAGTTAAATGTATTTACTGACGAACCTGGGAAATTTCCCCCTTCTGAAACAATTTATGGTTGTTTCAAAATTTGTCTGGTGCGTTTCTTTCATTTCTTTTGTGAATTGTTTAGATACAGAAGTGGTAGCACAAGCACTGGATATAAGGTGCATTCTTGTGATAGCTGCTCTTTAAAACACTCAGCATAAAATGGATGTTATTGTTCATCCTTTTGTAGGATGCAAAACAATGAGATCTTGTCACTTGCAGTAATAACTCAATAATAATTTTCTTAAATTGCTGCTGCTATTAAGCTATAATTTATTAATATCTTGTATAAATTGAATGAAATGATGAGCACAATTCCTGCTGCGCCATTTACTGTCTGGAAGTAAATTACAACTTGGCATTCTCTCTGAGAGTTGCTAGGAAATGGAATGTTTTACCATAATGAAAAGAAGAGTAGTTTTCAGTACTTTAAAAATGTTTTCAAAATTTGCTTAAATGTCATTGTTGAAAATTATTTGTGATTTAGTTCAACAATAATTGAAACTTAGACATTTAAATTATCAAATACCTTAATAAGATAATTTTGTGTAAAACAATTTGGAAAAGTTATGAGAAAAAGAAAAACATTAATTCATGAAACTAAACGGGTACTTGCATTCCAAACTCTGTCATTTTAAATATTAATCTATTGAACTTTGTGTAAGCTTCTTACATTCTAAAAATAATGGTACAAATGAGAAGATATTCATTTTCCATATTTGTACAGTGAATTAAACTTTTAATTCTTCTAAAGAATTGGTTATTTTATATTGTTTTACAACTAAAATGTTTTGTGAAATACACTTATTAAATATGAATGACTTAATATGTAATGTTAAATGCTATAGCTAAGTAGTGAAATAAGGATCTGCATTTCTGCTTGCTTGAATCATCATTGAGTCAAGTTTGTTTTGGTTAAGTTTCAGTAATTAAGTATTTTGCGCTTCTTTATCCTTGAAAATAGATTTTATTACATGGGAGTTTTTTTTGTTTTTTTTTCTCCCTTTCAAAATTTAAGTAGTATGTATATGACTTAGTGTAGGGATCACAGAATTTTGAAAATGTGCACACAATTCACTTTTCCCCATAGCACGTCATACGCAGTTTTTAACTGTTTTTTTGACGTAAAATAAATAAATAAATAAATTTCAGTTGTGGATGATAGTAATTAAATGATCTATTATTAATTATTAACTTGGAAATCAATATTGTCATGTTTGTGTAGTTATTTTATTGTATTTTCACAAAAATGTCTTTGCAGTGCTTGAAAGTGCACTACGCTTAGACAGGACTTGAATGTCAATAACAGAAATTTTTGATATCTCAAAGCAGTGTTTCATTCCCTTCAGTAGTTTGTAATAGCAAATGTATATTTAATCACTTCAATAATATTCATAGATGGAAGAAATATTTATTTCCAGATGTACTTGAAGATAAAGTATTTTCGTATTAGGTACTAAGATTTTAATTTATTGTTCAGATTTCGCAGTAGTAACTACACGATTGTTGTGAATTTGTAATGTGATATTAATTCTAAAATCAATATTTATCAAATTGTATTACTTGGAGAAATTGTATTTATGTAATTGTACAGAGAAAGGGAAGAATGGCCAGGAAGGGAGAGGGTTGCTTTAGCGGACTGAACGGGACCTTCTCTGTACAAGCTTACGCCACGCTGGGCCGTGAGCTGCCCGGAGGGGGAGAGAGTGAGGGCGCTGGTTGAGGGAGGAAGCAGGGGTTGTCAGAATTCAACTCACTCACATTGCACAAGCTATTTAATATTAAATGTACATTATTTACACTTGCAATGACGTAAGGCGGTGTGCCTGCGGTGGTGTGCCGACGGCGTTGTGTCTGCAGCGGTGTGCCTGCAGCGGTGTGCTTGCAGCGGTGTGCCTGCAGGGGTGTGCCTGCAGCGGTGTGCCTGCAGCGGTGTGCCTGAGGCGGAGTGCCTGAGGCGGGGTGCCTGAGGCGGAGTGCCTGAGGCGGGGTGCCTGAGGCGGGGTGCCTGAGGCGGGGTGCCAGAGGCGGTGTGCTGCAGCGGTGTGCCTGCAGCGGTGTGCCTGCGGCGCTGTGCCTGAGGCGGTGTGCCTGAGGCGGTGTGCCTGAATGCGCGCTCCCACAAGGTCCGTCGACGGTAGGGCGCGGATGCAGCGCCTTATGGGAGCACAGCACAGAATCTGGCTCGCGTATGTCAGCCGGAACACGTACGGACTGAAAGTCCGTCTGCGTTGGACGCAGTCTGCACCCCCTGCCGAAGGCAGTGGGGTTACAATGCACTCGCGAGAAAGCAGATGGCGCCGGGCCGGGCCGGGCTTGCGTTGTCTGTCGCGGAGAGATTTTGTTCCGGCAGAGACGGCGACCTGTCGGCGAGTGCGGTTTCGGGGGTAGATGCTAACGGGTCTTCGGGGTATGCGTAGCCGGCAGCCGGGGTGGGGGAGGCGGCGGTGAGGGTGGCCAGCGGTGGGAGCGTCGGATGCCCGCGGTGGGTGCGGCCAGCGTCTAAAGGGGGAAACAATGACCTGCCGCCAGGGCGTTTGT
>BLKR01013454.1:0-11219 GCA_011170035.1 Teleogryllus occipitalis | reverse complement strand
ACGTGATGCATAATTTGTTATAATTTATAACAATTGGTGACACAGATAAAATTAGTCTTATAAATTATAATAAAGTGATCCAAAGGGAATCTGAAATTTATGGATTGACATTTGAAATTAATTGTTAATTATAAGAAAGAGCCAAGACCATTTCATTGGTGTGATTTTAAAATAATTTAACAGAGAGATTGTAATTTGTATTAGAATTCAAAATGGATACTAGGAGCAAAAAATTGCGTATGGAGAATGTTAATGTAGATGATATGGCGTCTGCTAATACTAATCCCGAGGGAGAAATCTCGTGTGAAATTATTGAGATTGAACCACAAGAAAAGGAAATAATGGCTGCACCGTTAGGAAATATGGACCCTAATAATTTAATTCTTAAAATGTTAGCAGAAATGAACGCAAAACTTGAGCATAATAATACTAAATTGGAAGGAATGACATCGAAAATGTCATTAGAATTGAAGAATTTTCGTCAGGAAATACACGAGGAAATAGTGCAATTACGGGTGGATACATCGGCTGAATTCAACATTATTCATTGTAAAATTGAGTCTTTTAATAATCAAGTCGATCAAATGCAGAGGGAATTAAAAGAATCTTGCGACAAAATTAATTCCAAAGTTAATAATTTACAGGAGAGCATTGTGACATTGGGACATTTACATGACCAACAATGCGAAAAGTTGACAATCGTCGAATCGCGTGTGGATAATTTAAACGCAATGTCGCTTCAACATGGCGAAAAAATTGAAAACATAGAATCTAAATTAATTAATTCGGATAGTAAATTAGAAAAACGAATACAGGAGGGACTTAGAAACATTAAAATGGTGCAAGAATCTGAATCTGGGAAATATATGTCGGACATTAAGGACAAGATTGAACAGTTAGAAAACGAATTCATGCGTTCGCAGGGAAATATAGCAATGAATGCATCGGCGCTTGTAATACCAAGCCACCTAAAATTTCATGGTGATATGAAAGAACAACCGTGGTCGTTTATTTCAAAACTAGAGAATTATTTTATGATAAATAATATCCCCGAAAGATTAAAATTGCATATAGTAGAACAAGCCATGTCGTCCAAGGCACATCATTGGTTGACCTCTTTAGTACCGGAACCGACTAATTATAAGGAATGGAAGGATAAATTTTTAAAAAGATATTGGAACGAAAGCCACAAGTTTGATCTAAAATACAAATTAATGAGTGAAAGGTATAAGAAGGGTGGAGCCGAGAATATGTGTGACTTCGCAACACGTAAAATAGCAGCATTCAAGGCATGCGAAGATAGAATGGATAGTAATGAATTAATTAGAATTATTATTCGTCAGTTGCCTGTAAATATCCAAAATTTATTGTGGAACCCCATGCCTATCGATTCTGAGGATCTGGTCGAACGTTTAAGTCGATTCGACCAGACATTGAATAGTGATTATGATCGTAGTAACGGGTATCAATATAATGAAAGCAGGAACGAGAATAACAATGGAACGGGAAAAACAATGAATAATTACAACCGCCAAGGAAATTATAGCTCAGAAAGAAAGGATGACAGGGGAAATAATACTAAAATGGAAAATAAAAAGACAGGAAACGGGTATCCGCGGAGGTTCAAAGAGGACAATAAACGGGAACATGTGGAAATTAATGCGATTGAACAGGAAAACTCCCAGTGTTCGAAGTAAATGGGCGGGATACTTTGAACGATGATAATGAGGGCGTGATGGTTCTTAAGGAGTTGAATAGCATTGAAGTATCGGCGGAAGATTTATTAAGGGAAGATACGGACGAACGGGCGGAGAATAGCACGTGTTTAATTTTGAAGGGGATATTTCGGAATATACCTGTAGACATTTTAATTGACACAGGTGCTAATGTTTGTGCAGTGTCGGAAAAATTATATGGGCAGTTAAAGAAAAAGGGAAATAAAATTGAGGAGCTACCCACTAGGAGTTTGGATATTCGGACAGCTAATGGAAGGCGCATCGAAACGAGAAGTCGGCAAAGTTGGGTGGAAGTGGAAGTCCAAGGGATGACAATTCAGTTTCCGGCAATTGTAGTGAAGAATTTGATTCGTCCAATTATTTTGGGGATTGATGGCCTAAAAATGTGTGACGCCAAGGTCGACATAGGTAACAGGAGTATATTGTTACGAGGTGACAAAGGGCAACAACATTGTTTAGGGATCAAAGACCAGGAGGGCGAAGATATGTGTATTTGCGATATTGCGGAACAAACTGAAGAGACCAGGGACCAGATCCACGCGGCAGCAGAGGGCGCGGTCGACGAAAACGGAATAGATGCTAGTGAAGCAATTGAAATGTTAGTCAATGAATATAAAGATGTTTTTGGAAGTTCAAGGGAGCCGGTAAAGGGATATCAATTTAAAATTGAATTGATGGATGAGGAACCTTTTAATCTGAAACAATATCCGATCCCCCATGTATATAAAAGCGAAGTACGTAAACAAATAAACACGATGCTTGAGGATGGTATAATAAAAAAAATCGATGACACCGTATGTAAGCCCAATAGTGATAGTTCGTAAGAAAGACAATAAGATCAGATTTTGTGTGGATGCTAGGAAACTCAATAGCAAGACCATCGCTCGTCATGAAAAACCGCCGAAATGAGATGAAATGATGTGGAAGGTAAAAGGAGCTCGGATATTCACGGGACTGGATTTTACTGCGTCGTACTGGCAAATTGGACTACACCCAGAATCGCAAAAATTTGTCAGTTTTTCATTTGAAGGCAATACGTATAGTTTTCAGAGGATGGCCTTTGGATTAAAGAATATTAGTGATCTGGGGACGCAATTTACTAGTGGAAAATGGGAACAAGACATGGGAAGAATTGGTATCCAAATATGTTACACGACGGTACGGAATCCCCAAGCTAACCCCAGCGAAAGAATTATGAAGGAGATTTCGCGTTTATTTAGAGTCTACATTTCGGAAAGCCATAACCGATGGATGGAGGCCGTTCCAGTATTGAACTACGTTTTGAATAATGTTCCGCATGGGAGCACGCGAAGCACGCCTATAGAGGTCCACATGGGTAGGAAAGAAAAAAAATGATCCGTTTCGAAGGATTAGGATACCTCCAGAAATAAGTGGGATCCCAGATGTGAGAGATACGCGAATAATTTATGACAATTTGAGGGAGGCAGCAGCCAAAAGAAAGCTAAAACAGAAGCAATGCTTTCGAGGCGAGTATAAGGAGGGTGATGAAGTGTTAATTAGAGTACCTCAAGTGTCGTCAGTGGATAAGAAGCTATTTTATAAATTTTTCCCGTTGTATAAAGGACCGTACCGAATTTGTAAAGTATTAAGCAAGAATGCCGCGATTTTGAATGATGAAAATGGACGACAAATGGGAACATATAACTACAGGAACATGAAGCCGTATATGAGGGACGACACGCATGATTAAATATTCTGGTCATGACAGAGATTTGTAAATAGTTGTAAATATTAGGTGTAATAGTTTTTCTTTTGTTATTGTTTTGTTATTATGTGTATTTTGTCAGTTTGTGTAGGGAGTTTAATTTAATGTGTATGTGTATTCAATGAAGTTAATGGGGAGCAAATATTAGGCAGAAACGGTTATTAGAATACCTGGTGAAATGGTTATTGTTGGCACATTCCGAAAGGAAAATGTAAATAGTTTTAAGGCAGCAAGAAACAAGACCTAGTGCAGTGCAAAGTGTAAAGTGTTAATGTCGTTTAGTGTGAAGAAGCAAGAAGAAAGTGTTCAGTTTTAGTCTTGTCATTTAGTTAGGTTGTAGCAAACCAAATGACGCTTGGAGAGGGAAAGCTGTGACATACCGATATGTCACATGAATATAAACTAACATTTATTTGAAGACTATATGGTGGAATATGCATTAAGAAGTTTAGACGATCGAAAGGTCAGCTACATCAAAATATAACGAACGCATGGATTGGCTGGGTGAGAGAAGGACGGTCAAATGTTATGAAAAAAAGAAGGTAGTTTAATACGAAGCTTCGCGGGTGAATCAACCAGGAAGATTCATTCTGACCGGCATCGCGTTGCTGAACTGATCGTAGGTTCGTGAGAGGGAGCGAGTGTAGTGCAGATAGTCAGAGTCGGGTTATCAGATCGTGAAATTTTAAGGACAGTAAATGATATTGCAGATATTGCATGTGGAAGTAATATTGATGCATAAATTGGGACTTTGTCGGGAGTGGTAATCGAATTATAGATTTCGGGACTTTGTCATAGGACGTAATCAGGACTGATAATTTTGATAGTTTGACACCATCTTGGATAGGAGCAGAAGAGGATTTCTTGGGACTTTGGACTACGGCAAGCTCGCAAGATATTTCGACTGAGAAGTCTACGAGGGGCATCAATGAAGAATAGATAAGTTAACCGCGGTATAAAACTGTAAAACTCAAAGATAACTTGATCAAAGGCCTAACATTAAAATCATTTATTAAATTAACTAAATTGTTTGCTAAAAGGTAACAATAAACTTTATTAAATTTTGTTCTTTAGAAAAGAAAGTGATCTTTCATTTAGTCAATCCAAACAGTAATGAACTAGGAATTAGAATCATTCTGTTTCAGATTCCCAGCAGCGCTGTATAGTCTGCGGATCCTATAATCCATTATAAAGGTAATAAGGATTATAATATATCGTGACCCATTGACCCAGCAAGCCGGACGCTAAGATCTTTGTGAGAAATTAAAGTAGAGAAAAAATTGTATATCTCAGTGTAAATAAATTGCTGTTACTGTAAATCATACCGACGTGAAAGACAATTCAAAAAAACTTCATATATATATTTTTTTTAAACAAAAGATTCGAGCAATATGGCGTTTTTGTCATGGTATATGGTTTACTTGGCACTAACAATACCAAAAATTAAAAGAAAAAAATTGGAGCCGTTTTTGAGAAAATCTTGTTTATGTACTTTTTTAAAATTGCATATATTACATGTACTATTGCACGAAAACTTCTAACAATTCCGAAACAATGTAACTCATTTTATTGAAATCACTATTTCTGCACAACAAATTTCATTTGAAGGAAAAATCTCTGTCTTTAATTTTGTAGTTTAGGAAGGCGCCGACAAAAATTAAACATTTGCAAATTTCGAAAATTCAGAGTTAACGGTACAAGTTAGACCTATGCCACCTTAACAAATATATTTTACTCTAGCCTTACAAGAAGTTTAAAGAAATAATGTAGAGACATTTTTTGTGAAAAATTTGAAAAATTTCGGAGGGCTTAATGTTAAATACCCCCAAATTTTAAAGATGGTTTTTTTAAAATTTCACAGCTTAAAATAGAGCCAGATTGACACAGCTTTCCTTAATTTGAAAAAGATCGTAAATGTGATTTAGGCGCTAGTAGTGTTCACAGACAGACGGACGGACGGACGGACGGACGGACGGACGGACGGACGGACGGACGGACGGACGGACGGACGGATGGACGGACGGATGGACGTTTTGCTTCCAATTAGTTTTTCGGCATCAAGGACCCACCAAATAGGGATTCTGGCACCACGTGTTAGTGGATCTTTTTTCTCTTAATTTAGCAACTAGTTTAATGCACTTTTGCCCCACCAGAGCCCGTCAATGAATTTTTCCTGCCGAAAATGCGCCGTTTTTTCGCGTTGCATTACATAACTTTCTCTATACTACGTATATTACTCCGTATATGCGTACGTATACGAGAAAGTAAAAATAGTCGCCTTTAAGTTTTTATATAACTTTGCATGCCAAACAATTAATAGAGCAATGCCAAGAGAAGAAGTAAACTCAAATCAGTTTGCGGAGTTTTATCATCAAAACCTAGAGGAGAAAAATATGCATGGGTTAAGGAAATCGCGAGAAGAATCAAATTCAGATGTAGAAAATTTTGCAGCAGAATTTTCGGAACTCATTAAGAATGTTCTTATATTAAAATTAGAGAAAAACGCAGAACAACAGCTTACAGGTGATCTTTCTGCATTTATATGCATATTATCAACAATCGTAAAAAATGTAACTATAGCAAACTATTTTCGCATTAGCAATGCCTTCCAAGAATATTTTTTACATCGATTTTAATTTTAAAACAAATCAATATTACCAGCTCATATCTCTAATTGAGGTAACATACAAGGCCATCAGATTTTCGGAATTTTGGATGGGAAGTATAACATAAAAAGCTACTACGATTCGTTGTTAAGTTCAATGCCACATGCTGTAAGAACATCTTGAAGGCAATGCACAAAAGAAATGAAGAACGGAAGAAATTTTCTACACAAGAAAATACTTTTAATAGTAGATTATGCAATTAGTTTATAATGTTGACCTTTTTTGCACGAATAATCACTCCTTCGTCGTTCGTTTAGTAATAGACTATTTTCTTACGAGTGCAAAAATGGCACATTATAAACGAGTTGCATACGCTATTTTTTTTGTATAACATCATTATAAACTTCTAAATGAAACGAAATAAGTGTAAGTAAAGTTTTATAGTTGGCAATATGGACGTTGGTATTATGACGTCACAACTGCGACAGCGGAGCCGATTTAAGCGCGCATTCGAATGAAAGATGGCGTCGTTACCAATGGTAGTTTTTAAGAAAAAACCTCGAAGGCAGAAGAAAGTTTAATACCTAAAAGGTCGAGTGCATTGTATGAGAAGGAATATATAATATACAATTTAGGAAGTGGATGGAAACAAATAATGTAAATATTATATCCGAGACAGTTGTTCTGGCATAGTTGAGTTGGTAAGTTTGTCATACTTTTTATGATTAATACTAGTGTCGAGTTCTCATTTTCTAATTTATGTTATTTTAAAGTCTGCAGTATGTAAATCATCACTTTTGTGGTACAGTCATTCAAAATTGAAGACTATGCTGAAAATTAAAGATGGAATTGACATCTCTGCTTATAACAAAGTTCAGTTATATATGAAACAAGCTAATGTCGGCTATGAAGCTGAAAAATCTATGATATTTTCGAAAGATGTGAGAAAATTTTTAGTGGAAGCAGATGATGAAAAATATCTCTTAATGAAGGTAGAGTAATAATATTTTGTAGAAACACTTATTTTAACTATTGAAATATACATATTTGCACATTTTGTTGCAGGTGATTGCAATTTTTGGAATATTTGGTGCTTGTAGACGAGGAGAGTTATATAATTTGTGCACTGATGATGTCCGAAGAAGGATCTATATTGATGGTGAAAATTAGATAAACTAAAACAGGCATTCACCATCTGTGCCCGAATTCACATCAGATGTTGATCTAACTTCTCGCACAATCACATGAATTCCTTGTCTTCAGAACTCAGTAACTAAAACTACGGAAAAGGGATAGCGAACGACATTGTTGATAATAGATATTTATGTCACGCGTCCTCTAAACGAGTCTTTAAGGACGCAGCCGGAAGGTTAAGCGAGGCGGAGCGATAGCGAAGCCGAGTAGTTAACCTTCCGGCTAAGTCCTTAAAGACTAATAGAGGAAGAGTTACATACAATTATTTTTGTTATTTTTTGTTATTTTAGTTTATTTAGATGGTTAGTTGGCAGTATTTAGATGGTTGGTTGCTAAGGGGCTAAGTGCGTGATTACTAACGGAAATAACAAAAATCTATATATCACGATCAAGTCAAAGACTAAGCTTTTCTGATCTTCATGTAAATACTAAAAAACACAAAACAAAATGAATAACTGGTAAAAGGTTGGATGCAATAATCGTATCGAAATAAAAAGCGGTTGCTAGCTAGTGATAAAAGTGTATGCAATTAGTTTATAATGTTGTCCTTTTTTGCACGAATAAGAAAATATTACTCAACGAACGACGTTAGGAGAAAGTTCGGTAACAATTTGTTACGAGTGCAAAAAAGTAACATTAAAACAAGTTGCATATGCTATTTTTTGTATAAGAGTATTATAAACATTTAGCAAAGCGAAGTCAATTGGAATGTTAAGTTGTAACCTCGGATTCATGTTATGACGTCATGATTACCACATAAGCAACTAATTTGTTTACGAAGGGCAATAAAATTAAAAGCTACTTTTCAAACATGATGGATTCTTTGCCAAAAGAAATTTTGCAAGAAGCCACAAAAGGAGAAAAAGAATGCTGGATGGATGAAAAATATGCAAATTTTGTATGAGAGGCTGTTGTTCTTTCCTATCTGTCCGAGTAGAATGGTTAATGGTGGTTGTGGTGGTGGTGGTGGTGGTGGTGGTGGTGGTGGTACTAGCATGTGGTTTAATCCACATGCTAGTATTAAAACGGCAGTTGTGATGCACGATACTTTAAATATTAAGTCCACAGTGTGTAAAGTGTCTACCATATGGTGCACATATTCAACATTAAAGAATATGTAAATGTGTTCGTTTAAGAGGACATACGCGACGTTTCTCGCCATTAATGGTGGTGATATTACTGCACATACACGTCACGAATGAAGGCGAGCTTCAAATGTAGCAGAATCTCACATTGAGGAATTGGTAAAAAATCAGATTTACATCGCAACAAGATACTGGTTAGTGCAGAAACTCAAGAAAAAATAAACACTTCGGAATTAAATACATCTTCTGGAGTGCCTTTGACTAATTTATCCAACAAATTTTATTACTATTCATGTTCATAAACACAAATTATATGACCTCTGTTATTATTATTAAATATTACCGAATACCAGAAACATGTTATTTCAAAGTAGTAAAAAGTTAATAAATTCGATTTAAAATGCATGTTTGTTCACAATTTTTTTGGTTTTTCTGCAAACACAGAATCTATTTAAATGGTACAACTGCCTTCCTTATACTCCATAACCGATGGAAATGGGGGCAGGGACTCCAATGTCAGTAATCGCTCCTATTTCGTGCAGAAATAGCGATGACGTTAAGATTCGTGCTATACAACGAGATACTATGAACGATTTTGCTAATGCAAAAGGTTGTTTATTATGTTGGTAGACAAAAAAATATCTAACAGGAAGCACCGCAATAATCAGCGCCTTCTCAAATTGTTTCCCTCCTCAAAAGTGATAAGAACGACGCACGGATGCAGAGTTGAATGGTGCGGGAAGGCACTGCGCGAGTATCTCCGAGTGTTAAAGAAACTCAATGCCATCAAAGTAAATCCAGAATTGTTAGATTTTTCTAAGGGCACGAGCAAAGATGGATTAAGCGGAACGGTAAATGGGAAGATTTGGAGAGGTCCATCGAATGTAGGGAATTTACAGCAGTCAGTGTCGGTCAGCACCCGTCGTACTTCAGGGCCGTTGGTCGTCCATGTTTGCTAAGTGTTTTAATAACAGAATTTTTAAGTGTAAATAGTTGTCAAAGCTGGGGTTTTTTCAATGGAGAGAGCGGTCTACTTTCGTTTGGGAAAAGATATTGGAAATGATATGGAAGCGAAGGTTATGGCGTTTCAGTTTATTGTAAATATTCGTATTAGTATGAATCGTACAGCCTTAATGATTTTGTGCACATTAATGGGGCTGCTTTTGTCTTCTTTGTCTGATGTCCTGTCTGTTTGTGTAATTGGTGGTGACGTAGAATACAAAGCACAGTTTTCTACACACCTGTGTGCCTGATATGTCTTTCGTCATCATTGGATCTGTATTGATAATGAATTGTATACGTCTTTTTGTCTGATTATTTCATGCAAGAGTATAAGGCGCAAGTCGATCTCTTACAAGCTTGTTTCCTACGAATACTTAAAGACTCCAATTGATTTGTGTGAGAAAAAGATTTAACGGATTTCAGGAGGGTCGAAGATGTTTCTGGACTGCAGTTGTATATAGGATTTCCAGTCTCCTTGGTGCGTTTGGGTATTTACGTGATGCAAAAGCGATCGTCGATGTTATAAAGAACATGGAGCAGTGGACGCAAAAGTCAAAGAGATTGTATTATATACTTGGGGTGGTATGTACAGTTAGGGGAAGTGGATAATTTATAGTATGTCCTGTGGGATTATCATTCACTGCGAGGGTAGGCTGCGAGAGATTAATTGTATGAATAAGATGGCGATGATCCTATGTGTTAGCCATGCCGTATTGCTAAACCGACAGCCTTATGATGTGTCGTCACTTTTACATCCCATAGAATGAAAAGAGAAAGTAGGTTAAGAAGAGTATCAGTCACAGGTTGGGAATCTTGGATTCTTGTAGGTGGATAAAATAGTAATTGGCCTGTGAACGGTTCCAGATAGGATGACAGTCCTTTCGAGGGCTACTGTTTTTGGGCGTTTATACGGAGGACTTGCAATGTTTCTTCGGGTGAGGTGAAAGGTGTGTCCTTGTGGAGAATGTGTTCTGTCGCAACTGTGAGCGATATACTGTAGGAAAAATAAGAAGTTGTTAGGTCTCCTCTAACACGGTCCAGATAGAATAGACTTTCGAGAATAGTGTGAGGATATATTTTTCTGTTTCAAGCATCGGCGTGCATTCTGTAAGGAAAGGTTTAGAATCAGCGACGAGGGAACAATTATTTAAGACTTTCGATCAGTTGAATTCCTTCTGTGATTAGTTCGGTTGTGTCATCAGGGCCTTTTAGAACGAGGAAGTTGAGGAAGAAGAATACCTGCAGAGGATTTTTTTAGATTAAGAGGTTGGAGTGTTGTGAAAACGCCTTCATGGTCTTGTGTGATGGACGGTAGATGTGAGCGAGGGGATTGAGTGTGTGGAATAGCAGATAAACGAGCCATATTGGGGGGTTACTGAGGAGAGGATTAAATTGTGATAGTCGGAGGTCGGAGGAACTGATTTTCTGGATCTGATGTAGAATGGTTCTTCCTTGGATAAGGCAGGGACCGAGAGCACAGTGTGCAGAGCGGTTACGGGGTAGATGACACATTGGGAGAGAAGGTTTCGTCTCATCTGTTGTGTTCGGGAGGCCATTCTTCCTGGGGTGTGGTTGGTCACGAACGGAGCATGTCACGTGTTATCTGCGTTAGATCTTTTTCTCTCTGCGTGCTACAATTTTCGGCATCTCCTTCGTAGCGGAATAGGTTTATCATTTTTGTTGTTCTGCCTGTTTTGTAGATGTCTACACAAATTGTCTTCGTGTCGTCGGTTCGACTCCGGCACGTGAAAGTACGGCATATCAAGGTTTTGTCTTTCGGTGTTTTGCATGTCACACTTTGGGTTTCGTTTTATTACGAACTTGTGGGTGGTCTCTTCAACTACTGTGCTAAATGAGTTAGAAACTCAAG
>BLKR01013453.1:0-11229 GCA_011170035.1 Teleogryllus occipitalis | reverse complement strand
CATTGATTTTGTTTTATTATTTGAGTTCAAAATATCCTGATCGTTTTTCATGATTTTTGCCTGCCTTATGACTTTTCGTAACAATGTTTTGTATTTTTTAAAGTAGATAAGGAAATCTTGAGATACGTCATGACGTTTAGAAATGAAAGAAAGAATTCGCTTGTTTTTACAAGATGTCCTAATCCCTTGTGTTATCAAAGAATTGCTTTTCCGTGAAATATTTAATTTTCGTTTTTGAAGAGGAAAGCAAGTGTTAAAATGAATTGAAAGAGTTGAAAAAAAAGAATTATATTTCTCGTTTGTATCAACAGTATTATAAACCGCTTCCCATGACTCCTGCATCAAGTAGTCTATGAATAATTTAATTTTACTTTTAGTAAACAATCTAATCATGCGTGTATTATTTATTGTGTCAGTGATCGCATTTCTTATAATGGTAAGAATTTGTGCATCGTGGTCACTGTATCCTAAATCTTTTGTTTCAACTTCATATCGAGTAGTAGTTTTGTTAATTATAATTTGATCAATTGCCTTCATCGAATTTTGTGTGATTCGTGTAGGTACATTAATTGTAATGTCTAAATTGAAGGGATTAATTAAATTGAGAAACTTTTCTTTCTCGCAAGATTCGACCAGAAAATCAATGTTAAAATCTCCGCATACAACAATGGATTCAAAAGAGCGATTGCTGACTTTGTTAAGTGTTATCTCCAGGTTTTCTAAGAACAAAATATAATCTGCAGTTCTCTTTGTTGGAGGTCTGTAAATGAAAAGTATTATCACTTTTAGTGAAGTAAGATGTACAACAGAAATTTCGAAAATATTTTCAATGGAATACACATTTAATTCTGCCAAGGGGATAGAATCAATATTATTTCTAACGTAAATACAAGAACCACCATACGTAGGACCTTTATGCGATTCTCTCTCTCTCTACAATAAAAGCCTGCGAGGTAAAAGTTTGGAATTTGGAAAATGCTAAGTTCATTAGGAGATAACCAATGTTCTGTAAAGCAAAGAACGTCCGTTTGATTTAGATCGCTCTGTAGAGCTGCCTCGATAAACTCAGTTTTATTTGAAAGGGACTGAACATTATGGTGAAGAATGTTTATTTTTTGCAAGTACCTACACGAATGTTTTTCTGCTGCATCTGACTGTAGTTGCTATATATTTACTCCATTTTTACCTCGAGTGCGTGGTCGAAGGTTGTAGTGTGTCCGGGCAGTGACAGGTTGTGAGGAAGATGGGGCATCAGATGAAGACGAATTGGTAGTGGGAATGGGAGAAACGGGAGTAGGTTCAGAGGAAGAGGCAACAGGGTTCGAAATAAGGGTGGGGGGTGGAGAACGTAAGGAAGGCGAAAGGGACGGATTTTTGGCAGGAGACTGCGTAGGACTGGAGTTGATGATGTATTGTGCAAGTTTGTTACCGACTGCATGTTTTCCAGCAAGGTTCATGTGAAGACCATGCCGGGTGAAGTGTTTTGCTGAGAGGAAATTCATTTCAAAAAGTGTGACATTTGTTTCTCTCAGCTGCAGTTTCAATTGTTGGTTTGCGTGCTTAATCTCGCTGCATAGTGTTGGTCTGTTGTACCAGAAGGGCAGAGTCGAGACTACAATGTTAGTATTTTGGGCGGCACATTGTAATTTGTTAACATGTTGTTCAGGTGTAAAGTTACCGCCCAAGTTAATGTCATTCTGCCCTCCTATGATAATGACTGTGTCCTGATTGGTCATTGTTTTCGTGTGGGTGTCCAATTCTGCAGTCACATCTGCAAACCTCCCGTTAGGTTTAAAAATAGATGAGACTGAGAAATTGGAGGGTAACTTCCTACTGAGAATGGAGGAAAGATGGCGGCCATGACTGTCAGCTAAAATAAGTACCTGTTTTTTAGGCTCAGTAGGAATGTCTTTGTTTTCAAGTGAGCTAGGATGCGCAGCTTTACGTGTTTTGGTTTTGACGCGCTTCCTAGCCTGTTTGCGTTGGTTTGTGCATGTATTTGTCGATGGTAGAGAAGGGTGGTGAGGATCAGGAAGGCGAGGAAAATCTGTTTCATAATCTAAAACACTAAATTTGTTTTGAGTTGTGACTGGATGCGGTGGCTGTGTCTTTTGTACAGTCACGGGTGTACGGTTGGTATTATTCGCAGTGTTGCCGACTTGTACCCAACCGTCTGTGTAGAGAACGACCTCTTCCAACCTTCGGATATGTTGATCTAAATTATTGTTTATGTCTAAATTATTGTTTATGTCTAAATTATTGTTTATGATTTCCATGCAAATTGTTCTGCAGTGCACATAACATCTTCAAAATCAGCATAAGATAGTCGTTTTCTCTCTGATCGGGAGAAATCGGAGAAGAACAGTGTGGTTTTACTGCCGATAGATCGGTCATAGACAATATATTTACATTAAAACAGCTTATAGAAAAGAGAACAAGGAGATATAGGGATGTTCATCTGGGTTTCATTGATCTTCAGAAGGCGTATGACAATGTACCAGTTGCTAGAGTATGGGAAGAAATGGATGGACTTAAAATCAATGAGAATTTAATTGGAGCCACACAGAATCTATATAAGAACAGCAACTCTCAGATTAAAATCTACAGTAGGCTCTCAGATCCATCCCCCGTCAGTAAAGGTCTTCGTCAGGGCTGCTGTTTTTCACTGTTTAAATATATCTGCATCAAATTTTACAGCAGTGGGAGAAACAATGCAGAATAATGGGAATGTCGATCGGGGAGGATAAATTATATACATTATATTTTGCCGATAACCAGATAGTAATTGCAGAAGATGCGGACGATTTGAGTTTCATGATCCGTAAACTCAACGAACATTTTTTAAAAGCAGGACTTACTATCAACATGAACAGATCTGAATACCTGGAAGTTGGGAAAAATGAGATTGAAGATATTTTTCTTTAAAATGGGGAAAAATGAAAGGAGTAACAAATATAAATATTTGGGTGTACTCTTTAACAAAAAGGGAAACAGCCAAGAAGAAATTGAGAGACGAAAAAGCTTTGGAGAGAAACGTGACACGAAGTATATAAACTCTGTCTTATGGAACAAAATCATCACTAACATACTAAAAGACGTCTTTTCTCCACACTAGTCAAGAGTGTTACAATGTACGGTTCAGAAGTTTGGGAAGTTGATAAAAGAACAAGAAGGAAGCTGTTAGCCCTTGAAATGGACTACTGGCATCTAAGGTGTTACAGCAGACGTGACAGAATCAGGAACGAAGAAATAAGAAAGAAAATGGATGCAAAGAAGTATATTCTTGACGAAATAGAGAAAAAACAAATCGTGCAGCTCCTAGCAATATTAATAAAATCAAAGTAATTCAAAATGTATTTGTAAGAAATACTCTAAATGCCCCCTGGTTGATTACAAATGAACAAATTCATCGAGTATTAAAAATTACAAAATTAGAAGAAACCATAGCTAAATTAGCTAACAATTTTTACAGCAATCTGCATACCTCACCAAGTACCATCATTTTTAACATGGGAAAAAATGCGGTCCACCCACGCATAAAGTCAAGATTTCCCAAAGACAAATTCAAACCCCCGTAAACCACTATACCCTCAGCTCCTTAACATAATCATATTCCTTTCTCTTCTTAATTAACAATAACATTAAATCAATAATTATGCCAGAGTTTAAACCTCACTTACCTTATCGATGGCCCATCCAAAATTGTCATATAATAATCTTATGTATTTTTAAAACCCTTGAAAGACTGTATTGTCGAACAAAAATAAATAAATTTAAAAAAAGGGAATTGATGACAAGTACTGAAAGCATTTACCTTCATTGTTTAGAGCGTTAACGAATTGCTTCATAAGCGGAAGTTTGATATGAAGTGAACAGTAATTCGAACTTGTAAACAAGAGTTTTTTGGTTTATGTTTATCGAGCCTACAATCCACTGCCTACGTGGTCATTCTGGTTTGGTTGTTTCTGTAAACCAAAATTCTCTCTTCAGAAAATATGTAAATTCCTGTTCGCGATGTCTGTACTAGTAGCACATCGTTCCTGGTGCCAACATGTTCCTTTCACGAAGTCTAGACCCAAGTATTTCCTCAAATTCCTTTGAAAGGCAAAGATCTCGAACAAAATCATTTAATACGCTTTTTTCTCTAGGAAAATGGCTCTAAATGTTTCGATGAAAATGGCCATTTAGGACGAGGTGTTACTCTTTTTTAATATTCTTAGAGTAATATTTCGGTTCTACTGTTAGGAAACCGAAAAGAGGAGAAAATGTCAAAAACATGTACTTTGGGCAGCGATAGATGGCAGCTGGCAAGAGGATGGGGCAAGACCGTAAAGCTAGCCCACACCAAGGAAATTAGAAAACTTTAATACGACAAAGACTGCGCCATTCTGTAGCACTACTAGTTTTCTTTTTCGTTCACGAGGTACCTGAACGCCGTTCCGTCGCGTTCTGCCAGAAATCGAGCTTTGCATAACAATATAGAAACTAATACCGGGCGATGTGGCTCAGGACATGAACTGATGTCACTGCACTTCTTCGTGAGGTCCTAGGTTCGAGTAGTATGGTGGTAGGATTTTGGACACTAACTTGTAAGCTAGTTCGAGTGTAGTCGCTGTCTGGAGGAGAATTCTAGCGGCCGGCTGCTGTGATCGGTAGTTTAACGTGGTTTCTCCGATCAACACCAGGCAAATGCCAAAGCAGTACATTACAAACGGGTCACACCCCATGCGTTATCTTTCCTTCCTCTTCCTTTCCCTATCCTCACCTCTTACGTATACACACTTTATCTTAACATGCATTACACTGCCACACTTATCGGGAGCTTGGAGAGTGTCCCGTTTGCGGGATGGTGCCCCGCTAATGGGAGATACCTGGTCGGGGAAACCCCGGTAGCTGACGATAGGTCGGCGTAGGATGTCGCCATCCAGCGGGGGAAATCACCGCCATAGCCCGAAGAAAAACATGCACATTTTCGGGACTAATGACTGTAACAGTTGACGCGCACGGAATCACTAATCGAGCAATCAATTGAGAAACTTACTATTTTTTACGGCCATGCCCACCGTTAAATCTGTTCTGCCACTACTGCGGGGAAATGCGCTTCAAGGCCGTTCTATTCGATTGCGTTGGCCCTAAGGATTAGAAAAGTCTGCAATGCCAATTCCGGCGCGAGGAGGCCACGAAACCGCGCGGCAAACGCTCCAAGACCTCTGCAGGTTGCAGACAATGTATTCACTCTCAGTTACGATCTCAGTCGGAGTTGGGTAAAAAGTACTTATAAACAATAACAAACACCTTTTATTACTTGAAATAAGTGGATAATAACTAAAACCTTTAGTTATTAATTGAACACCTGTAACTAAATTTCAACTAAATTATTAGTTACTCTTACAGAGAAATTACTTACTAATAACTCAGAGCTGTGTGTGCGAATAGTATCTAATTCAGCCAATTTTACCTCGTGTTCTTTTGTAGTATTTCTGGTATTCATGTTATTTATATTTGTTTCTGTAACTATCATACTTCATTAGCGGACTCATGGTTATAGGAACTGTACCATGGGCGTAGCCAGGATTTTCACTAGGGGCGGTAGAGGGCAAACGAGAGTTAAGAATTATTCATTTGCAATAATTGAATATAAGTAAAATAAACGTATAAGTAATACAGTATTAAAATAAATAACAAAACACACATTTATTTTTAAACAATAATCAGGGTTGGGCAAAATATTTTAAATTTAGTATTTAAATACTTCGCCAAAATACTTTGTAGATAAGTATTTGAATACATACTCAAAATACATTAGGTTTTGAATAACTAAATACATACGTATTTAAAATACTTCAAATATTCAAAGTACAGTAAATACAATAATTTTTATAATTACTTTTTTATTGCAACAATTTAATGTAATTGTCAATTGCAATAAATTACTAATTGACAGTTATAAATTTCTGAACAATAACGTATGAGTCTAACTCAAATTAGCAGAATTTCCTTTCCAAGCGACCAGTTTTTCAAACAAATCATCAGACAATAAACCTGTATTTGGTGAATGTATAAAACCCGAAGGAAAGCGATCATTTAACTGGCACGAATTAATGTAAACTATTTTAGTGTTATAAATAGAGCTCGGACATGTGGGCACTAAAAAGGTCGAAAATAGGCAGGTAAATAGGTAATTAAAAAACTTAAAAATAGGCAGGGAAGTGGGCATTATGGTTGAATAATATTAAAATTTATACGTAATACGTACTACATAAAGGATGAATAGAATTCTCTAAAAACAAGTTGAATTTTTTTGATTGTCAAAACATATTGCGGAGTTGAAGTGAGTAAGGGTTGAGTCGTGAGGAATTTTATATTTTGTATATTTTGTTGGTTAGATTTTCTAGTTTTGAAAATGGAATGTTTTCGACATGGCTCAAGTCATTGTTAAATTCTTTCTTGTCTTCATCTTTTGACGGCAATTGCAGAAGAAGGTTTGAATAGTTTTTCTCACTTTTTCGCATTTTTTGCATGTGTTTTCATGTAAGAAATGTTTTGCTCAGTTTACCACGTTTTCACATCAATGGCAAAAATAAATAAATAAATAAATAAATAAATAAATAAATAAATAAATAAATAAATAAATAAATAAATAAATAAATAAATAAATAAATAAATAAATAAATAAATAAATAAATAAATAAATAAATAAATAAAATAAATTTCCAGTCCGCCGTGAATCTTCTCCATAAATCCACTCTTTTAACAATGCACTTCTTGAAACTCTCTTTTGGCATTGTAACAAGGATGCTTAACAGGAACAGAAAATTTACTGAACTGGCATACTTCGAAACCAATACAAAATTATCGAAGAAAACTCCGCATCACTTGGGTAATTCTACCTTCTAAAAGCAAAAGATGCTGGGAGCGCTATTTTTGAAGAGATTTGTGTATTTAGTAAGGAACAGATAGCTCAGTAATCTTTGCGAAGGTCGGAAAGGGGACAGCAATTTCCTGTTCTGTGGGGCGCTCTGACGGGCTTCGGCGAAGTAGATGACTGGCGAAGTAAACTGGGACGGTGTCAAATTCTCATGCGTCTCTAAGCGTTGTCCCTGCTCGACGCATTTCAGGCAAGAACACGCAGGGCGTAGAGCGTCTCGAACGAAGGACGCCCTGGCAGATTTTACGCGGTTGGTACTTGTTTGGTTTAAAATTACCCGTCATTGATTTCTCTAAATATGATTGTAGAAAGTAAAGTATAGTGAACAAAAAATATTAAAATTGCAGAAAATTCAATATAGGCACTTATAGACTTAACACTCGATTAAGCAATTATCTCTAAAATAAGCATTTATATTCATTTTAAAACCTTCGCAAAAGCCATTGCTAAGGTAAATATTGGTAATGGGATAAATTGCATAAAAATACGTTACATTCAAAGAAATAAAATAGGCAGAAAGGGCACTGCCCGGAATCTAGTTATGAGGAATAAACGCATTTTTATGTAAGATAATTGTCCTGCATTTTTAATGATTTAGATTTATAATTTAATTACCCGTCATTTTAAAATTACTCGTCATCGCTTTTATGTTTGTTTCGATGAGGTTCATTCACAAGCAAAAATCAAACAAAAAAGAACTATCCTCGTTATCTTCATCTGTATTTTAAGTATTTTCTTTTATAAATACACCTATTTTATGTATTTAAATACGTCTCTAAAATACATGTCAAAAAAAATCAAACAGAGTTATTCAAATACAAAATGTATTTAAAATACGTATTTCAAATACAAGTATTTAAATATTGCCCAACTCTGAAAATTTTATTATTAAATATTAATGTTATGAATAAAACTTAAAAAAAGAAAAATATACATTTTATTATCCTAGTTCATTATAATGTTATAAACAAAATACACATTTTGTTATATAATGCAAGACTATGTAACACAATCAGAAAATTGTTAAACCAAAACCAGTTTCCCTGAATTTTGTGCAAATCTCTTAAATATTTCTTTTTGATATTTTTCTTCTTTAACTACTACAAATACACTGTGTACACTCATTAAACATAAACCGTTTAGTCATTCTCCTGTCATTGTTGATCTTATCTTTCCTCTGCGAAAAGTGCTGAATGACCGCTCTACAGTACTAGTGGTGCTATGTAGAGCACGAGAATTGAATATTATTATTGTTTACTTCGTTAGCAAAGTTGGGTCTAGCAATGTGGTCGCAAGCTGCGAGAGAGGGTGCAGATACTCATTCGAGCATTGCTCCCACGTATGCACCAACAGTGACGTCACCGCGATGACGTTTTCGCTCTCGATTGGATGACACCGTATCAGCTGATTTATGGCAACTGCCAGGTTAGAAAATCCAAGTATAGCAAACTAACTTAAATAAACAAATCTAACTTCTTAACGGATAATGTCTTAAATATTATCCTTTTGTACATTGATTATTCTTCTCGTCAGAGCGTTAAGTTCGTGGTAGATTTTTTGTATCGAAAGGAGCCCAGGAAGGGTAGATCTTATCTGTGTTCCCTGTTGTATCTCTATGTTAGACGTTTGTCTTTCCCATAGCTGACAATCACACTGGAGATGAAGGGCTGTTTCGTCCTCTCCACACTTACAGAGGGGAGACTCGACCAGGCCCAATTTACTCGACTCGACCAGGCCCAATTTGGCTAAGAGAAATTATTAGATTTTTTGTTTCTGCATAAAAAACGTCGGCCCCTGTAACTAAATCCTTCATATATATATATATATATATATATATATATATATATATATATATATATATATATATATTGTGACGTTCATGGCCTGGCCACAAACTTACACGGCACCCACACATCTTCGACGGTGACGGAGTGATTAATAACATCGGAAGAGCAGCACGGAAGAGAAAAGGCGCGACCTGTCGGTGGCGGCCAGAAGCAGCGGCGGGGTAATTTCGACGGAGGGGCGGCGCGCATAGGGGTTCTATGACGTCAGGGCCGCATTTATACAGCGGAGCGGCGAAAAGCTTTCTTCTCTGTTAATCCGACGACACGGGCGAAAGCACTAGTTCTATGAGTCTGGTAGCGTAGGCGAACGCGTAAGTTCTCTACGAATTTGGTAGTGAAAGTGAATAATTGAGTGGTGTGAGCGTGGAGGATTAGTTGGTATAGGAATGTGATTGCAATACGAACATATTGGTAATCCGCTGCAAGCTCGTTAGAAAGAAAGCGGTCAGAGCGAAGTAAGAACAGTAAACGTTTTTTTTCAAGAGTGCTCATTTCGTGCAGAGGACAGTTTTGTGAAATCCAGTGGAGACTGCGTGTATTAGCGCTGCAGCCATCCGAAGTGCAGCTGCGACGCCCAGTGTAGTAACGCAAAGATCCGATTTTGCGACGCGCCAGAGACTTGGAGCGCGGGCATACACGTTCGTGGCGAGGACGAAAAAAAGAGAAGAGGGGAGCCGGGAGCGGATGAAGCGTACGAGAGAAGGGCCTGGTTTGACCGATTGTGTGACGGACGGGCGAAGCGACCGAGAGAAGGGCCTGGTTTGACCGAACGCGTGACGGACAGGTGAAGCGTACGAGAGAAGCTGGAGTGACGTCGCTGCGACACCGGGCAGCGTGAGTGCCAAGGTAGCCTTCGAGCGAACTGGAGAGCGCCGTAAAGGTAACCGAACTTGCGACTTTTCGTGCGAAGATTGGTGCGGACCAGAAAGTGGATAACGGCAAATTTGCGTGGTAGTTCATGTGAGAAACTCCATAAATTCAGTATAGAAAGACTGTCACCTTTTAAACAAATTCGTGGAGGTTTAAATTCTGCTAAAAGTATGCCTTGTTTGATTTTGCCAAAGGCCAAAACCTTGTACAATTTTACGGCAATGTTATGTAACTAACTGGCTTCATTCTGTGTTATTGGGGAAAGATTAAGTTGTTCCACTATTGGATGAATGTGTATATTCTTTTTTATGATTTAAATTGTACGTATTATAGTAGATTTCCATGTTAATTTGTTACATTACTTTCTCATACCCCAAAAGATCCTGCCCCCCGAGATATTTAAGCTCGAAAGAGCATTCTATCAGGGCGTTTCCACGAGTGGAGGCGTTACAATATATATAGTGACTTCACGGGGTTAGACAACCCCATAACGTCACCATCAGTTATGTAAAGTAGCCCACTAACAGAGAGGACTAGGGTACGCGGCGGAGCGATGGCCGGTAAACGCGCCATCTGCCCACAGCTTTTCAAACTGCGACGCCCGGACTAGTGAGTAATGTTTTTCCGTGAGGTCACGAAAGGAGGAAAATATGCACCCTTCCATCATTTCCCCAGGCGCGAGTAACATAAGTATCGCGGCGCGCCTCGGAGGAACGCTCTTTTACGGCAACTGCGACGGCGACCAGAAGCAGCTCTTTTGCTACAACAGTAACGGCGAGTACAAATAGATAGTATAGGAGTTTACTTTAACTTGTTAGTTAAAAGCTAGCTCGGAAAGCGTATCTTAGAAAACTGAAGTAATTAGGGAATAGAGTGCAAAATCATTCGTTGCAGTCACAATAATTTGGAGAGCAAGCGAAATAACTGTTTGACGTCGAAATAACTTCAAAGTTGTAAAATTCGCGCAGAAGGACATTAATTAAATCCAGCATCTCACATTGCACGCTGAGACCACACATGCCTAAAGTGTGGTAGGTCGGCCGAGCATAACTCCTGCAACATTAATAATTTCGAGGCTGGAAGCGCGAACGAACGTGTACGAGGCAGTGGAAGACGGACGACCCAGGAAGAGTGAAGCGTAGGCGAGAAGGACTTGGTCTAGAGCGAGGATAGTACAGGTTCGGAACGAGAGAAAGGTGTGGAAATTGGAGGCTTGGCGGCGTTCGAGCGGAAGGAACTGCTTTCGTCGCAGCACAGCACGCGAGACCAGGCGACAACGCGGGACGGGCGGCAGAAAATCCCCAAGGTTACCTACAGGCGAGCGACGCGGAGCTGGTGAGGTAAAGGAACTGGCAACGTTTATGCAGCGTTCAGCTGGGAAAGAGGATAGAGGTAAATACACGACAATCAGTGTTAAAAGTGGGTGAAACGTCTAAAATAGGAGGGAGAAGTATTTCGAACTGTGTGAGTGGCAGTTTCCAGGCCATTTACTGCACGTGTCAGTAGATTCATTTAAAGAGGCTTACCTTGTACAATTTTACATAAATGAATCAGCATTTTTATATGTTGTACAGTTAATATTAT
>BLKR01013452.1:0-11250 GCA_011170035.1 Teleogryllus occipitalis | reverse complement strand
TTGTGGCGGCACGATATTATTATTATTATTATTATTATTATTATTATTATTATTATTATGATGTACAAGAGGAAAAGTATTTGTGAACCAGAGAACTGCGTGTCAGGACACGCCGGCGCCCGCCACCGCCCCTCCCCCCCGCGACCGCCGCTGGAAGGTCCCCTCCGAAATCGCCCGTCCCTAAAGGGATTTACGACCCACAGCTGCGCGTCCACGAGGCCCCCCTTCTTATGAATGCCTCACTGTTTTCGGAGCTGAAAATTCCCCGCAGGTGAACCCCCGACTGGGAAGTACAGGCCCATTTATTAACTTTGTTTGTTGAAAAGAGTGTTATGAAAACGTCTATTGCATAAGTGCACACGCTTGGAGATAGAGTGAGAGGGAAAAGATCGAATTGACGGAAAGTTTTAGGGAATCGTGACATCTGATTGGTGAAGTATTAGCTACGACGCCATAGGTTTAGGCCAATCAGAGCACAAATGACGGGGGAAGGGGTAATTTCAAGAGTCAGTATGTAATTTGGGGAGGGGGAACCAAAGGGCACGCACGTACGGAGCCAAAACCCAACATGGACTTCTGATCTAATTGTCGGGCAGGGAGCTTCGCACGAGGCTCGCGCACACACTTCTGATCTAATTGTCGGGCAGGGAGCTTCGCACGAGGCTCGCGCACACACTTCTGACCTAATTTTCGGTCAGGGAGCTTCTCACGAGGCTGGCGCATAGTGAAGAGTGCTATTTAGGCTTCAGGCTGTTCCGCCGAGATTGTCGGTGTTTTGATGCGCGATCATCGCGCCACGGTGCGCAAAACGGCCCATGATTATTTCGTCATCTTACGGTGCCGCTGCCAACCGATACCTGATGCGGAGTCGCCGCTAATCGTCATCAAGAGGTGGAGACGGCCCCGACAATACGGGCTTCCTCTAGCAGACGCGGTCTGACGCTGCCCACCCTGCGACCGCCGCCTGTGCCGCGGTCCCGGCCGCCAAAAGCCGCCCTTCAACGAGCCTGCCGCCGCCAGCTGTTGAGGTCATCGACACGAGGGAATCCCGCCGCTGGAGCGCTGGTTTCTCTCGCCATCAGGCAAAGTAAACCTACGCACGGGTTGCTCTTCAAGCGTTTTGGACTTTTAAATAAAAGAAAATTAAGTACAAAACTTCTCGCATGTAAGCGTTGCCGCGCAGTGGCTATTGTGATTAGGAATAAGGACTCCATTTGTAAATTAATTTTATTTAATTTAATCTTATCTTTTTTTTATGAGCTCATTAGGCAGGACCAATTCAACTTCAAATTCTCAATGTAACTTCTCTGACACCTGTCAGAAATAAAGCCCACATTTATTTATCTAGCACAACTTCAATTGGATTAAGACCATTCTCATCAACTTCCTTCCACCATCCAATTAATCGATTGAGCTACGCCCGGGCCGGCGTCAATCACATCTAGAGCAAGGAAGCGGCGTCGTAACAATATATATATATATATATATATATATATATATATATATATATATATATATATATATATATATATATATATATATATTGTGGCGGCACATTATTATTACGTATAATAAGAAAAATTATTCGTGAACAAAAGAGCTGTGTGTCGAGACACGCTGGGGTCACCACCGCCGCCGCCGCCGCTGGCAGGTCCCCTCCGAAATCACCCGTTTCTAAAGGGATTTACGACCCACAGCCGCGCGCTGACAGGGCCTACCCTTATGAATGCTTCACTGTCCTCGGAGCCGATATTTTTCTTTAGGTGATTCCCCGGCCGGGAAGTACATGATCGTTTATTAACTCTGTTTATTGAAAAGAGTGTTTATGAAAACGGCCATTGCACACGTGCACACACTTAAAGAAAGAGTGAGAGGGAAAAGCCCGAATTGACGGAAAATTTTGGAGAATCTGGACATCTGATTGGTGATGAATAAACCACGACGCCATAGGTTTAGGCCAATCAGATCACAAATGACAGGGGAAGGGGTGATTTCGAAAGCAAGTAAGCAATTTGGGGAGAGGGGAACCAAACGGCTCGTACGCACGGAGCAAAAATCCAAAAGACACACTCGATTTGATTTTCGGCCGAGGAGTTTCACGAGAGGCTCACGCACAGAAAGGAATGGCTTCTCGATTTCAGATCGTTTCGCCGAGATTGTTGGTACTGTGATTCGTGACCATTGCGCCACTGTGCATAAAACGGCCAGTTATTATTTCGCCAAGCTAGCCACAGGTTAATGCTTGCCTGTATCTTCTGGTGACTTTCGTCATCTTTCTGAGCCACGCCGCCAACTGATACCTGATGTGGAGTCGCCGCTAGTCGTTCCGAGAGGTGGAGACGGCCCATGCACCCCGGGCTTCCTCTAGCGGACGCGGCCTGACGCCGCCACATCCCAGCGCGACCGGTGCAGGAGGCGCTGCCACGGCTGCCGCCAAGGGAGGCCCTTCCCCGAGCCCACAGCCCCCAGCTGATGAGGTCACCGACCCGAGGACACCCCGCTACCGAAGTGCCGGCTTCTCTCGCCATCAGCCGCCATCAGGCAAAATAAACCTACGCTCCAGGTTTCTCTCCGCGCTCTTCAAGCGTTTCTGGACTTTTGAGTAAGAGAAAAATAAGTAAAAAATTCTTTTATGTAAGCGTTGCCGCGCATTGGCTATTGTGATTTATGAATAAGAACCCAATTTATAATTTAATTTAATTTTTTTATGAGCTCATTAGGTAGGGTTAATTTTACTTAAAATTCACAGTGTAACTTCTCTGACACCTGTCAAAAATAAAGCTCACATTTATTAATCTAGAATAACTTCAATCTGATTGAAACAACTCTCGTCAACTTCCTTCCACCATCCAATTCAACCGATTGAGCTACGTCCGGGCCGGCGTCAATCACAACCAGATAACGCAGACCGCCGTGACAATATATATATATATATATATATATATATATATATATATATATATATATATATATATATATATATATATATTGTAACCGTACTCCTCTCTAGCCTCACCGATTACAAAAGTAGATCTGTCATTTGCCTACTTCGCGACGTGTGATTACACCGTCACGCATCCCTGGGAATATCTCAGTTTACGGATAAACTTCCCTATTGGTAGTGGGTTCGTCTTTGTTAAACTACTGATCAATTAACAAACCAACACAATTTTTCAGTTTTAAATGACAAATAACATATATTCTAGAGCGCCAAAATGTAACAGATTTTACATTTTTCGTTTACATCAATGTAATTACATGTATTCTATTGAATGCCAAATCTCTGTACAGATGAAATTCACAGATCCTCCTATGTTTTCACTTTTCGTAAAATTATGGTAGCTAATTCCCTACCTAAACTGCAGTTTTTCACTAGAATAATAATAATTCAGATCCCTGTTTACAAGAAAACAAGCAATGGATACAATTTTACACTTCACAAAGAATATCACACATGAGACACACAAATCATAGTACAAATATTCATCCTGTAAAAGAAAAATACATACACACAATACTAGAAATTCACTACTACCTTTTAAATCACTATTTACGTTACACTCAGTAGTCACATTTGACCTTCGGCTTCTACATAGCCTTTCAACACAAAATTTTGTTTCATAACGTCTCTTAAATGATTTGAATCATTAAAATATGACTCTAAATAAATAATTCTGTACAAAACAACTTCTATCATAAACATAAAAAAATTACTTTAATCTGATTCTTGTTACGACTGTCGAAAAGAAATAAAACCAATGTTCTCAGAAACTTGCCCGATCAACGTCTATTATTGAGGGAAGCTCACATTACAACGTTTTGGCTAGTATAATTATACTCCTATCTCAGAAGTTTTTTTTTCAGACTGAAATTAAGTGAGTGTTCTTTCTGCTTTAATATGACTCACGACCGGCGAACTCCGCAAGTTGGTCCCGCGCTGTGTAGCTGGCCCGTCGCGCGACCCTCGCGCCTCAAGGTCGTCGTTCTTCTGCAAAGTCCCTGCGTGGCCTGTCGCACGGAAATATTCCGAGCACCGTCTTCCAGTCGTCTCCCAGGCGAAAATTCACCACAGCTTTCGCAGAGGCGATGGTCGCTTCAGAATGCGAGTCCGAAACTCCAAGTTATGACTTCGTAATGGCAAACGTCAAACTAGTTGTTTGGATAATCCGTCTTTCTCATAACTCAAAATTTCATCATAGGATTTCCAAAGTGAAATTCCCAAAAATAAGAATAAAGAATATATGAAAAGTATGAAATATATTAAAAATATGAAATATATTAAAGCTGTACAAAGAAGAAACATGTCCTATGTTACAATAGTCCTCTTTTCTAGCAACAAGAATGCAGCAACGTGGTTTTACAGATTCATTTCGATCTATTACCGCCGTCGTTCTTTCATTCATTGCATTCTTGTTTAATATTCATTTACTACTTCCATGTAATTTCACGATATTCACAGTACGTAAATCCATGAAAAGTACTCAGTCAATTACCTTTTATTAAAGCTTTTGTGTTCCGCAATCTTCGCGTGTCCCTCGTCGACCATGTGGCGTACTCGTAGACAACCGTTCTCCTTGATGTCTCGAACCAGAAAGAGCGAGCTCTTTTTTGACGCAAGTTCACGCCACGTCCGTATTTCCACGAAAATTTCCTGATTGGCTACGGTCTGAGTGCGTTCAGAAATCCTTCTCTGACTTACGCCATCTCTTCGCCACTGTAGAAACTACGTGTAGGGCCTAATGTCGGGTATTATAGCTTCCATTTTCCGTTGGTTATAAATGTGACCGGCGACAAGCGGTTACATAAGCCCCTCCCTTAAAAAAGATTTTTCTCGCGATAGAAAATTCCGAAAAAATCTTACAGGATGGTTGACTTCACATACCCCTTTGCATTCTACGGTGCTTCTCTACTTTACTTCATTCTTGAAATGGCTTTAAATTATAAAAATTAAATCTTCCGATGCTGCGTCCATTGTCATCCACTAACTCCGCAACATCTGGTTTCATACACAAACCTTGAGTAGATAATTGGTAACCTAAAAAGTCTACTTGTTTCCTACAGAAACTAGATTTTTCTACGTTTAACTGGAGGTGGTTATCAATCAAGATCTTAAACAAATTTTCTAAATAACATAAGTGCTCTTGAAATGTTGCCGCAAACAAGATAATATCATCCACATACACTAATGAGGCATGATACAATTTTTTGTTGATAATATTATCCAAGCATTGGATTAATGCGGCAGCTGAATTCTTTAAACCAAACGGAACTCGCTGATATACGTAGCTTATACCCCGGTACACGAAGCCAGTATACTTCTGCGAATCCTTAGCTATAGGAATCTGCCAGTATGATGCTGTGAAATCGGTACTGCTGATCCACCTAATACCTTGAAGCTTCGCTAACATCTCCTCTATCTTGGGAGGTCTATCTCGGTATGGGATCGTTTTCGCATTCAATTTCCGAGCATCTAAACATAGGCGTAATCTCCCATTCTTCTTTTTTACAATGACTATCGGATTCAAATATGGAGTCCTTTCTTTCTTAATGATTTTATCGTTTAACATGGACTGAATAAGTTCGTCCACTTCTCCCCGATATGCAACTGGTATAGGGTAGTTATGCGATGCATATGGCCGTTCATCAGTTAATTCAATATGAAATTCAAAATCTTTTATGGGCTCTTCACATTTCTCAAAAACTCGTTGATATTTTAATAACAATTCTAACAGTTCTTCCTGTTGTTGTCGGTTTAAATTCCCATTATTCCTCACAGCATATTCTAACAAAGTGGGAATATTGTTGACCTCAATACAGTTCGCATGGTATGTTAGATGTTCATCTTCATCAAATGGATGATAGTGGATTATGCCGTTCCTTGGAATTTGCAAACAATTTCTCGCCATGTCAATGATTACTTTATGGTCATAGAGGAAGTCTACTCCCAGGATCAGTGGATACAATAACTCCTTCGCTACTATACAGACAGTCTCGTATACCTTCTTTCCTATTGTCAGCTGCAATAGTACTTGTCGGTAGATAGGCCGCGACTTCTTCTTATTCGCTCCCATCAGATACGACTTCCGCATAGGGAATTGTGGTATTGCTTCTGCCATCCCTGAAAGTTCATCCAACAAACTTTCCACTATTACCGAGCAAGTGCATCCCGTGTCGACTAATGCTAGGACCTTTTTCCCTTCGCATTCTACTTCTATCAATGGGCATTTGCGTTTCGTAATCTTTACATTCGTAAATAAATCTTTTTGCGTTTCCAAAGCGGAATGTACAACTGCCATGGACCTGAAAGTCACCTCTTCGACATCAATGGAAGAATGGTTTGTTTCGGGGCGACCATTCGAGACAAAACTTATTAGTTTAATTCCGTGATCAATGGGTTAGAATCACGTGACGTCGATGGTCCATACTCATATCTGTCATTACTTGAATTGGTCGTAGTTGAGGTAAAAACTTTGGTTAGTTGACTTCCCGTTTCCGCTGAAGTTTTGCTCTGCTTCGGACGGGTCGAACTAGTCTCTCCCTCTCTGTTTTGGCCTAGTCTCTTCCCCTGCTGTTTACTATAATTACCGTTATTGTGTCCCTCTTGCGCGGTAACTATAATAGCACTTGAAGTGGGTGATGACTTCGCTTTAAATTTTTGTCATTTCATATGATGCATCGTACAATCCAAGTTGGCAAATTAGTTTTTCTGAAGACATCGGTAATTGACTCTTCAACAAATTTTGTATGCCTACCGGGAAATGTCTGATCAATAAACATACAATTTCATCCTCTGAAATGGGTGGCGTACATAAACTGAGACCTGCTAGCTTCTCTGTTGCGTAATCTTGCATGCTAACCGTCCCCTTTCGCCAGGTACTGTACATCAAATTTAACCTAAAGTTAATTTGGGTCTCGTAATTCCAATAGCGATTGAAGAATTTTTCCTTAAATTCTTGAAACGTAGCTGGTAACGGATCCAATGTATCAGCCCACAATTTCGCACTAGATTGTAACATTTGGTAGATAATTCTGACCTTCTTGCTCTCAGGAAAATTGTATAACATAAAGAAATTTTCTACTGCCTTTATGAACATGCAAGGATTTTCTTTTCCTAGCGCACTAAACGTTAAACCAGGAGGAATAGTAATGGTACTTGAATGATGCAGAACAGAAGAAGATGGTAAATTTTCTATCCTCTCCTTTATATCTGCTACTTTCGCTTCTACTTCTTGCCTTGTCTGGTTTAAAATTTGAATTTTCTCACTATTTTCTTGTACACACGATTTAATTTGTGTCACCTCGTGGCTAATCCCTACTTGATTATTTGAAATAATTTGGATAGCCTTGTTTTGCTCTTCGACCGTCTTCTCTACTTTATTCTCAACTTGAGCAACCTTAGTTTCAATTAAATCTGTCTTTGAATTAAAACTAGAAGTGATCTGTTGAATTTGAACATCAAGGTCGTCCTTAATTTCGGCTTTTAACTGTTCGGATGACCGTGTGAATTTTAATTCTAATGCCTCAGTCCGTTCAATAAGATCTTTAGAAATCTGAGTTAATTTCTCATCCTGTTCTGTTAACTTAGCCGACATCCGTTCGTTTTGTTCTTCAATTTTAGCTGTAATCTGTTCTGCTAATTTTCGATTTTGTTCAACTGTACGCGCCTCTTGTTCTTCCAGTTTCTTTGTAATCTGTTCGTTTTGTTCAGCTAATTGGACTGCAATTTGTTGATTTAATTCAACTGTATGCGCCTCTTGTTCTTCTAGTTTCTTCGTAATCTGTTCGTTTTGTTTTGTAATCTGCTCGTTTTGTTTAGCTAATTGCGTGGCAAGTTGTTGATTTTGTTGACTTGATTGAATGTTAACTAAATCAAATTTGTGTTCGATTTGAGTCATGAACTGTGCCATGAGCCTAGCCATCATATCATTAGCTCTAAGAATATCTGCTTCCGTCGGAACTGTATCTCTAGAAGTAGATTGTGATTCCGTCGGAGAAGGTTTCGGTGTCGAATCCAAACTACTGTCCTCGCCTAACTGTACTTCAGCCTCTTTCCTAGGTTGTTCTGTTGTTTGCACCATAGTTTCGCTTTCCTCCTCACTACTTCACGAGATATGTTCAAGATTCCTAGCTTTATCAAATTTGTCTGCCATTTTAACCAGTCGTAATCAAAATTCAGATTTACAATGGAACTACTAATGCTACACACCCTAATACTTAACTTCTGTACACAAGTTTCAAACTAAATGAAAATTCGTTAACAAATTTTTGGTTTCGTTAATGATCTTAGCCTACGAAATTCTAATAATTTCGAGCCACTCGTTGGAGCGCCAAAATGTAACCGTACTCCTCTCGAGCCTCACCGATTACAAAAGTAGATCTGTCATTTGCCTACTTCGCGACGTGTGATTACACCGTCACGCGTCCCTGGGAATATCTCAGTTTACGGATAAACTTCCCTATTGGTAGTGGGTTCGTCTTTGTTAAGCTACTGATCAATTAATAGACCAACACAATTTTTCAGTTTTAAATGACAAATAACATATATTCTAGAGCGCCAAAATGTAACAGATTTTACATTTTTCGTTTACATCAATGTAATTACATGTATTCTATTGAATGCCAAATCTCTGTACAAATGAAATTCACAGATCCTCCTATGTTTTCACTTTTTGTAAAAATCATGGTAGCTAATTCCCTACCTAAACTGCAGTTTTTCACTAGAATAATAATAATTCAGATCCCTGTTTACAAGAAAACAAGCAATGGATACAATTTTACACTTCACAAAGAATATCACACATGAGACACACAAATCATAGTTCACATATTCATCCTGTAAAAGAAAAATACATACACACAATACTAGAAATTCACTACTACCTTTTAAATCACTATTTACATTACACTCAGTAGTCACATTTGACCTTCGGCTTCTACATAGCCTTTCAACACAAAATTTCGTTTCATAACGTCTCTTAAATGATTTGAATCATTAAAATATGACTCTAAATAAATAATTCTGTACAAAACAACTTCTATCATAAACATAAAAAAATTACTTTAATCTGATTCTTGTTACGACTGTTGAAAAGAAATAAAACCACTGGCAAGCAAGACCAATGTTCTCAGAAACTTGCCCGATCAACGTCTGTTTTTGAGGGAAGCTCACATTACAACGTTTTGGCTAGTATAATTATACTCCTATCTCAGAAGTTTTTTTCCAGACTGAAATTAAGTGAGTGTTCTTTCTGCTTTAATATGACTCACGACCGGCGAGCTCCGCAAGTTGGTCCCGCGCTGTGTAGCTGGCCCGTCGCGCGGCCCTCGCGCATCAAGGTCGTCGTTCTTCTGCAAAGTCCCTGCGTGGCCTGTCGCACGGAAATATTCCGAACACCGTCTTCCCGTCGAAAATTCACCACAGCTTTCGCAGAGGCGATGGTCGCTTCAGAATGCGAGTCCGAAACTCCAAGTTATGACTTCGTAATGGCAAAAGTCAAACTAGTTGTTTGGATAATCCGTCTTTCTCATAACTTTCAAAATTCCATCATAGGATTTCCAAAGTGAAATTCCCAAAAATAAGAATAAAGAATATATGAAAAGTATGAAATATATTAAAAATATGAAATATATTAAAGCTGTCACAAAGAAGAAACATGTCCTATGTTACAATAGTCCTCTTTTCTAGCAACAAGAATGCAGCAACGTGGTTTTACAGATTCATTTCGATCTATTACCGCCGTCGTTCTTTCATTCATTGCATTCTTGTTTAATATTCATTTACTACTTCCATGTAATTTCACGATATTCACAGTACGTAAATCCATGAAAAGTACTCAGTCAATTACCTTTTATTAAAGCTTTTGTGTTCCGCAATCTTCGCGTGTCCCTCGTCGACCATGTGGCGTACTCGTAGACAACCGTTCTCCTTGCCGTCTCGAACCAGAAAGGGCGAGCTCTTTTTTTGACGCAAGTTCACGCCACGTCCGTATTTCCACGAAAATTTCCTGATTGGCTACGGTCTGAGTGCGTTCAGAAATCCTTCTCTGACTTACGCCATCTCTTCGCCACTGTAGAAACTACGTGTAGGGCCTAATGTCGGGTATTATAGCTTCAATTTTCCGTTGGTTATAAATGTGACCGACGACAAGCGGTTACTATATATATATATATATATATATATATATATATATATATATATATATATATATATATATATTGAGACGAGCTCTGATATGAGCCCCAGCGAGGAAGCAGAACCCCAGGCAAAAACGCCCAAGATAAATCGCGGGTGTTTACCACTTCGAATGTGGCGCGTTGGTACGTCATCGTCTGACGTCAGCCGCGGCTGAAGTCGGACGTAACGAGTGGTCGCCAATGATTTCTCGAGGCGATAAGCGCTGGAAAATTAAATCCTGCGATTGGCCCGTTGATAGAAAAACGAGGGAACAGTCTCCGAGGGGGGGAAGGGGTTCCCGGGAAACCGGACAGTCGGAGAAAGGCCGCCGGAGAGTTTGATAGAAATGGCAGAACATTCTGAAACAAACCGCCGAACAGTCTGATAGAGATCGCCGAAGGGTCGAGTATACGATCATTACGTCGCAACTACGCCGCATCGCCAAAGCGGAAGGCTGAGGCGACATTCCTGGTGCAACACAGCCGAAGAAGCAAGTTTGTTGGGAACGGAAGACGGGCGTAGAGGCACGGCCGTTCTACGGGACGACCGGAGAAAATTGTACTACTTCACGGGCGAACGGAGGCAGCATCAAGCGAGCTAAGGAGCAGCGCGGACCGGCGAGCGTATAGCGCAGCGAGCTGGGCGAGGCCGAGCGTCACCGCGGCGCGAGCAGCCGTTCGCAGCGATAAGCAGCCGAGGTCGGTAACTGCGTTGGCCGAGGTCCAGGTTACGTGTTCCCCAATCGCCGAAGCGTGAGTACCCGTGCGACATTCAGACCGCGAGGTCGTAATATTTCCAAAGGTGTGATTAAAAAGGTATAACTAGGAAGTATTCTTGCCGAACGCTTAACACGGGAATTCAGTTCGATCCAACATAATGGAACGAACAGACTGAAAGAACATTTTAGTGCCAAGATCAGTAGGTTTGCATAAACAATTAAATTGCCCGAGTATTGTAATTAGCGGGCAAGATATGATTTTTGAGTATTTAAGGTAGGGAGGTTATTGTTTATTTGCACAAGATGGAGCAAGAACGTTAATCCAAACTTAGGATTATAATTATAATAGAAATAGGAT
>BLKR01013451.1:0-11256 GCA_011170035.1 Teleogryllus occipitalis | reverse complement strand
ATTAGTCCTGTAAATGTAGTGCATGTTTTTTTCCTCGAGAGGTGACGATGTTCTTCCTCCGATGGATTGCGAGATCCGGTGCCAACCTACCGTCGCCTAGCGGGGTTTTCCCCAACCAGGTATCTATCACCAGTGGGGCACCGCTCCAGCCGGGACAAGCTCTAAGCTCCCGACCGGTCTCCCAGAATGGGTGGTAGTGTAGTGCACGGTAGTGTAAGTGTATGTAAGGGAGAGTATAAGATAAGGAAGAGGTAGGAAAGATGGCGCGTGGTCCGTTTGTTATGGTACTGCTCCGTCATTCGCATGATGTTGATGGGAGAAACCACGGAAAACTACCGATCAGAGCCGCCGGCTCTAGAATTCTCCCCCAGACAGTGACAATTCGATCTAGCTGAAAAGCTAGTGTCGAAAATCTTGCCACTGTCGAGACTCGAACCTAAGACCTCCCGGTCAGAGGCACTGCAGTGACACAGTCGATGCACTGAGCCACCGCTTCCGCTCCAGTTATTGAAGTGAATTGCAATTAGTCCCGTAAGTGTAGTGCATGTTTTTCTCGGGAGATGGCGGTGATCTTTCCCCGCTGGATGGCGAGATCCGGCACCGAACAACCGTCGGCTAGCAGGGTTTCCTCCTAACCAGGACTCTCCCACCAGCGGAGCAGCGCCCCAGCCTGGACAACCTCTAATCTCCCGACAGGTCTCTCGGAGTATATGAAAGTGTAGTGAAAGTTAGTGTAAATGTAAGGGGAAAGGATAGGACAGGACGCGGAAGAGGAAGGAAAGATCGCGCGCGGTCTGTGGCCCATTTGTTACGGTACTGCTCCGGCATTCGCCTGGTGTTGATCGGAGAAACCACGGAAAACTACCGATCAGAGCAGCCGGCCGCTAGAATTCTCCTCCAGACTGCGACTGAATTCGACTTAGCTGAAACGCTACTGTCGAAAATCCTGCCGCCGTCAGGACTCGAACCTAGGACCTTCCGGTCAGAGGCGCTGCAGTGACATCAGTTGATTTACTGAACTGCCGCTCCCGGTATAAATCTTGATACAAAGCTACAATGCCAAGATAATTTAAATGCAAAAAGTCACCACACAAAGTAAAGATTTAACTAATACTATTAATTTCAAAACTAAAATGTCTCTGAAGAATAGATCTTTACCAACAAATAATTCTATCCGTTTTGATTTATGCGAGACTTGTCAGGTTAAATACTTCCATAACCAATTTTAAAAAATCGCAAATCATTATAATAAATATCTCAGAACAATTACAAAGGCTCTATAGTTCGTTTCAAATTTACAGTTAAACAAAAAATCCCACTCATAATTCTATTCATTACCACGATATCCACAAATCCTATTTATACATGAACCACATGGAACAGTCATTCCAATTTAAATCATAGATTTCCAGACAAGAATTACAAACCGGTTCCCCATTCAAGCATTTTTGAACACTCAGTCCGAGTTGGAGAATAAGTAAGGCGTCTCATGAGCTTCCTTACCCATGAGTAGTTAAATTTAGAATTAAGTACTTGTGTACCTTGTTATTCCAATAAGTAGAAAATGAAAATGAACCCCAGAACTCTCCGAAAGGAAGAAAGATGTTAAGTACGTGAAGAATAAAGAAACGGAGCAGAAATGAAAAAAAAAAAAAAAAAAAACGGCCTTGAAAGGGAAAGGAAAGAAAAAGCAGAGGGTGAAAGGGAAGGCAAGCCAGTAAGCGTGTGGGCGAGAAGGCGAATGCCGTGGAACGAATCAAAGGTGGAGAGCAGGAAGGGAGGAGCCGCGCCTGAAGCGCCCGAAGCCTGAAGGGGATCCAGCGGGCGGCGCTCTTGGACACGCGCCCCGGCGGCAGGGGGTGTCGAATGACTGCGCGCAGCCAGCGTCCGCCGCCCCAGCGCCGCCCAAATCCTTTGAGCCACCGACACCCACTCCCCGCCCCCGCTCCACTTCGTCAGTCACGCCCTCTCTCCTCCCGCTTCCGCAAGACCTTCTCTCATCAGAACCTCTCCGTCTCGTCCCTCATCGACCTGGAGGAGAATTCTAGCGGCCGACAGCTCTGATCGGTAGTTTTCCGTGGTTTCTCCGATCAACACCAGGCGAATGCCGGAGCAGTACCCTACCAAACGGGTCATGGACCGCGCGCGATCATTCCTTCCTCTTCATTGTCCTATCCTCACCCCTTGCAAACACACAATAACATGCACTATACTACCATACATCCCGGGAGACCGGTCGGGAGCTTAAAGCTTGTCGCGGCTGGGGCGGTGCGCCGTGGTGGGAGAGTCCTAGTTAAGGGAAAAATTCCACTAGCCCACGGTAGGTCGGCGCCGGATCTCGCCATCCAGTGGGGGAAGATAACCGCCATCTCCCTAGAAAAAACATGCACTACACTAACGGGACTAATGACCAAAGCAGTTGACGCGCCCGGAAACACGAAAAAAATCAATCAATCAATACATCAATCGTCCCTCTTCGACTCAGCCACCACTGTATGAATCTTCCCTCTCCTTGCAACCGTAATTCCGTCCGGCCCTTTCTCCATTCAACGTTATTTTCAAACTAGGCTAGCCCCCCTCGCCCGCCCTGCCGTGGCGCGCGCCCTCACGCGGTGCGGCCGCCCAGAGCTTCGCGCTGACGTCACCGCCACCCGACACCTTCGCTGGCTCGCCGCGCCGCCACACACGGCTCCAGCGGCAGAATCGGGCAAGATGTGCTCCGTCATAAAATTACTCAAAAACCTCATTTGCACTATTGCAACGAGAGTTCTTGGCAGATCATTACATTTTAACAGTGCGGTGTAAGGATAGGATTCGGAGAGTGGATCCATTTCCTTACAAATTATTGCACTTACACAAACGAAATTCCTGGCAAAAAAAGGTGGGTTTTTAATTTCAACTACAAGGAAGGTGTGTGATATACGTTCTCTGTAAATACAAAACTTCCATAACCATTTCAAAGATCTTCCATAATATTGTAATTTCCAAAGGTATGATACAATGTGTTGCTCTTGAAATGTTCTTTGGTTACTAAGTACGTGAATTAGTGGATTTGGTTTGACACTGGAGAACCCAAGAGATTATGTCTTAACATCTGTGCTGCTATGCGTGTCAGGCAAACACCGTCACTCTAACACCTGGTTTAAAATATTCTTTAGGACAGAAAGAATGATCGCGAGTAGGAACTTCGCGATTAGGAAAAATCGCAACACATCCTAATTGTTCTCTGAAAAATTACAGTGTTTTTGTCAGAAATGTAATCATGCAAAAATTCATTTTCTCATATAACTGCTGTATGTCCGGCGTTATGACAAGATGCAAACAACAATTCAAATACAGTTATTTTAAGAAAACAAGAAACTAAATATATTGTAAGATTTAAACACAAGCTTCGAACAACACGAAAAAAAACTAGTTGCGCTACAACACATACCATTACTAGTTTCGCTTCAACATATCCCATTAATCGTAACGGCTGCGCAATAGCATAATACATGAAATTATAAAATTGCTTCCAAACTGCAAACATTTTTTTCTCCGTGCTGGGATTCGTCCTTGGAGTTAGCATACCATTCACGTTACCCCACGCCACCAGCCCTCAACTTATATAAGAAATACTAAACTTTCGAACTGAACCTTCCCGACGATAAAAAACTTTTAAATTTACATTTCACTTTTAAAATATTCAGAGATTTTTATTTACATTTGTTCAAGATCTAATTTTAAAGAACAGGAAACAACATTAAGGAAACTTCTCTATCACTAATATTGTACTTTCGTAATGTTATTTTTTGCAGTTTTTGAAAATTACGTGTTCGCCGAAATTTCACTTGTTACAGTTCTTAAACATCTGATGATCTATTTGCGGGAAATATATTAAGAAAAAAATGGGGCCGTTTCTCAGAAAATAATTGTTAAAAAATGGCCCAATATCACAAAAAAACTTCTACGTCCAATTCCGCATCGAAAAATCGTTCATGACTAAAGATCTGTCTGTGATGAAATTATTTTATTAAGAAAACAAATATGTATCTTCAATATTGTAGTTGTAGAAAGGCAGTGAACAAATTTTGTCTTTTGAAATTTTGGAAAATTCAGGGATATTAACGAAAATGAACGAACTTCAGATCAAACGTGCACTATTTTTATGCTATTCAGGAAGAAAGTTTAATCAATCAATTTTGAGTCATTATTAAGAAAATATTCAGGCTTCATGTAATAGTAAAGTATCCTCTAAACTCAAAATATCCATTTCAAACTCGTAGTGCTCAGATCGAACGAGGAATGTCTATCTTCGATAATCTCATCAATTAATTTTTTTCTTCTTGATTAATCGAGACAGGCTGAACACCCAAACCTTGAGATGACTGTTCTTAACTTTGTCTTGTAGAGTTGATTTCGGAATTCCATATCATCTCGCAGCATTCCTATCTTTAATTAATACCTTTCAAAGCCCTATTTACGTTTTCGGGATCATCGTTTTGCCTAAGTGGCACTCCATGACCTCTCATGTGCTGCCTCCCCATGTCGAGAGTCACAACACACAATATCGAATTAATACCAAAATAACTTCAGATCGAACGGCTTCAGAAATGTTAATGTTATCAGCGTATGCTCATTCTTAAAGATAATAAGTAAACAAAACAAGGAATAAAAAATTCGTTTGAATAGTACAATTCTTTTTAAATTGAATTTCTTTGAAAAGTTTCCGTGAATTAAAAACGACGCTAATGGTAATGGTATTACTAGTCTAAACACTTGGATTAAATTAATTAATTTAAATTGTCTTGTGAATAAATTTAGAGTTCTCTGTGTGGTACTCTCTGAATATGAATCAGTGAAATTGTCGCTGATTCAATCAGTGAGAGCAAAGTCACTGATATCTTCAGTCGAAATATGTAGTTTTGCTGACAATCAGTGAATACGTGAACCTTTTCAAAATGACCGCCAGCATTTCATTGGTTGTCAGTTGGCCGCGCCACTATACCCAGAGAGTATACTAATGACTATGCCGACTGATCCAGTCATTCACGTGCTGTGTTGTGAATGTATGCAAAATCGCACGGCGGAGCCAGTGGAATAGAGGTTTCCTGCGAGAAAACTGACCTGTGTCTGAAGATTGTTTTAATTGCATTAGGTAAGTAGTTTTCGCTTTTCTGTGACTCGTCTTGTTGATAACTGTGAGACGTTTTATTTTATGAGCATTTGTCCATACTAAGAAATAGGTTATGAACACGTTAATATCACGTATTTGTTTTTGTTATAAAATTGGAAACTTCTTATGTAACTTAAGAGTTTTAATGTAACTGTTTGGTGATACAGTGTGAAATATCTGACGTGCAATGGATAATTTCGTTTATGAAATTTGTAAAAGTCCAAAATGCTCTCGATTACACCACAGCAGAGCCGGGCATGCCAGCAAACTAATAACTCATTCTTTGGTTTTTCCAATTTAGTTTGACACCAGTCCAGGAGTGGAGTTTTGAAGAAGTGTAAGAGAAAGTGCTGGAGCTAACTGGGGACTCTAACAATGTGAATATTTTGAAAGGTATTTTAATTTGCCAAAGACGGCTGTAATACTGATTTATTTTGATCAGTGTTCCTTGCTTTCCTTAGTCACTAAACACATTATATTTTACTCATTTACATGGCAAGGCTAGTTTGGCAGAGGAGTGGGAGTGCAGAAGGTACATCAAAGCCATTCCTGAGGTTCCCAATCCAGACCTCATAATAATTCTGCCAGTTAGTATGATCTTGTATGTAATCTGAAAATAAAGTAACCATTTTTTCCTCGCATAACTTCTTGACCTATCTTTTTTCTGTTTTAGGAGGGCTCTAATTTGCATCTGGAGGAATTGGAAAGGAGAAAAACCTTCAGGAAAAATGTCCAGCAATATTTGATATGGGTGAAAGGATAGAAAAACTATTCGTGTTTTTTTGTTCAGGGTGATGGTTGGTTTTAACATCTGCCCTTTTTTTAATAATAATAATAATAATAATAATAATAATAATAATAATAATAATAATAATAATAATAATAAAAAAAAAATATTCCTTCACCCATTGCAGCATTTGACTTACTGTTTAAATTAATATTTACAACAAATTTGGCATACTCAACATCATTAGCAATTTTTTTCATTTTTAGCAGTATATAATGATTATATCCTTCAAATATTTAATTTGAAATAAAAACTCATTTGGGTTTCTGTAATAAACCCCCCTTCTGGGAAATGAACAATACTTTTGCAATTGTTCAATTATCATAACCTTCTACCATTGGAGTTAGTTTTGTTATATCATAGAAATTTGATTCTTTGGTTCTGTGTCCGGTATTGACTTCATAGATTGACTTTAAGATTTTCCCAATATCGAGGATGGCCCAATTCTCAATTCATCTAATTTCTTCCTATTCAGGTGATTTTCATGTTCTATGTACACAAGATCTCCCTTTTTAATTCAATTTGTCTCCTGTGTAGGTTGAATATTTTTTTGTTGTCATTATGAAGTTTTATTGTATTCTTGAGTGCTATTTTCCTCTCTCTTTCTAAATCTTCGGCTGTGCATTTTATTTTTAATTCATGCGGTAGGATATTTATGGTTTTACCCTCTAGCAAGTATTTTGTTGAGAATTTTGTCACTGTATGCTCTGTCTCGTATTTCTCCACAGCTTTTTTCACAATAGTTGTCCATAGCAATAGCAGCCTCTTTGTTAGTTTCATTCATAATACATCTTATTTTATTCACTAAAGTCTGGTTTAATCTTTCATTGAGACCATTGGAGAAAGGCGCATCTATGGCAGTAAAAATCAATTTTATTTTTTTCTTTACTTTGAATTGTTTTAATTCTTTTGAATTTATTCCTGGATATTGATCCGTTAGTACCATCTGGACATAATGGTATTTTGTTACTTCCTCAGTTAGTTTTATGAAGTCATCAGCGTTTTGATTTTTTGATGTTAAAATATAAGCATATCTTGTGAAATGGTCGACGAGTAGGTGTAGGTATGTTTTTGTTGCCCGGGATCCTCCATAACCTCCGATGGTATCTACTCTCTCAATTTGAATCAGCGAAAAGCCACTGATTGACAGTGACTATGCACTGATTGTGGTAGTTAAAATCCGACCACCGACAATCAGTGAACTGAACTGAATGAATCAGTGAAAATCGGGACCACTTTTTGAATCAGTGAAACTTCACTGCTTGAATCAGTGAAATATTGCATTGCTATCCCAGCAGTGGCGGCTCGCGCTTAGGTTGCACAACCCCCAGAAAATGAAAAAGATCTCGTATCTTAGGAAGATACATTTTCCTTTTAAAACATTCATTATTGAAGATATTGCAGCAATAGCGATGTATATGAAATCATTTTGAAACAAAAGGGCGTCCAAATGGCGCTCTCTCCGGTGTCTGCTGCCTTGTCAGGAATTGCACCACGCTCTTGGTTCTATTAATGAAGTTATTGTTTTTACTCCTTAGTCCTTCGATTTAACACGGGGAAGATAGAGCTTTTTGGTTGGGCAACCACACAACTGGCGCGTTGCGTAGATACTGCCTTTTTAAGTGAGATAGGTGAATACAGTCTTTATTTAAACCAATGAAAAACATACAACAGAAGAAAACCATGTTCAGGAACTTTTCAAAACTCGCTACGGAGAAAAATTGGCCTGCAGTTAACACTCTTTATTTTATGTACATATTATTTACATTTTGGTGACAATACAACAAATTATGAAAAGAAAGTTGGGAAGAAAGTAGTGAAAGAATTATAATCCTCTTATAATTTAAATGTGTATAAATACATTTCAATGGATTTTTATGTGAATTTTACAATAAAAATAAATAGAGAACATTAAATGTCAAAATTTTTACAGTAAAAATACAAATAAACATTTGATATTATTACAAGTATTTGGCAAGTTTTAGGGCAACTTAATCAGCTTCCTCTGCTAATTATAATTTTCATAATTAAAATCGGCAGCATTGCCAAGCTTAAAATTGGAAATGTTAACAGCACTGCATGCCTTTGTTTCTATGTACATATATATGTATACACATGTATGTATACACATGTATATATACACATATATATGTGTATAAAGAAAACAAAGACTATTGTGTGTCGTTTCCTAAAAATTTGAATCTGCCATGCTACCGAACAAATGACTGATACCTGACACCGCAATGGAGGCACCTGGCCACTGATTTCTAAGACAGGAATACAATTGATGAATGATGGCATGTGTCAAGAAGAGCAAGTTCTAAGCTATTAATTCACTTGAGGTACAAACTTTAAATGGCTTACCAGATGAACTCCAAAACACAAATCTTCACAAGGAGCTAATTACAACACAAATATTTGGTAAGTTAAGAAATACTTTAAAAAAAGAGACATCAAAGTCTGGATTTCTTTATCAGAAAATCTATCAAAAGTATATTTGGATGAAGAGGAAAATTTGCAATTTTACAACTACTACATAGAAGAGATTACAGAGGAAAAAGTTGAAAAATCTACCCGAGTACCTCAGATGAAACAATTGAGAAACTTTCAAAGAAAGTTTTAGAAGATAAGCAACAAATATCTGAAGTAAAAAATTTGAGAAAAATTGTCAATGATTTTATTAATACTAGTGAGAACCCGTCAAAATTTGACGGTGAGATCTTAGATAAATGTAAAATACTGTGCCCAGACTAATGTTCACAATATGTTGCATTGTTTGGATCTTCGGGTTATAACGAAGAAATTCTGTGATGTGTAGTTCCCAAAATTTTGAACACGTATGGTCCATGACCAGGTGGCAATGCAAACTGGCCCACATATTCCAATAATACACGATATGACACAAAAGAAAGAGCACTATTATACTGACGGATATTGAATTGCTGTAATTAAATTAATTATTATCAATAGATTTTACATAAAAATGTTTATTTATTTACAATGTTGATTTGGAGGTTATGTTGTCCATCAATATTATTTCTAAAGTTTTTTGATGTATCATTTGATTACTTCTGGCATATTGCTTGAAGGTAAACTTATTTTCCAATTTAAGCAACACAGAGTAAACACGTTTGCAGAATTTCTCTCGCATGGGAAGTACAAAGCAGAACAAAATTGACATTTTCTGCGCTGACTTTCTCATTCTCTGCGTCCAGTGTATGTTTGCTTCTTTGGGGGCGCGTGGACAACTATTCGGAATTCGACATAACCTGTGAACAACTTCACTACTTCAGTACAACTGAGCAAAACCCACTGTCCGAATGTTCTCTATAAAATACATCACAAAAGCAAATACATGCAAACTGTCAAAGCCACAATGCAATTATTACACTGAAACAAAACCGTGACGAATTGTAAACAAATCTCAACAATCAAAACATAACATCAAGCAGCTTGGACTCACATCTAGCGTTTCATATAATCGATTTTGAAACAGCATTTTTGAAGAAAACAATTGACTACTGATAAGCGTAGTATTAAAGAATGATTTAATTAATTTACACCGTAAATGTTGGTGAATCAACACAATCCCTGATAACACATCTAGGGATCACATTCTTTCATTTAAAGGAAAAAATATTACAATCAATTCAGTAGAAGCTCCAAACGAAGCCATGGCAGAATGCTTTATTTTTTAAATATATAGATAGATATTTAATGGAAGAAACTCAAATGCATGCCAATGGATAAACGAGTTTGAAAAAGAGTGTGAACGCTGTTTTGTGGAAGAGAAATTCTAAAATTTTCCCTTGACAATGCAAGCGCAGATTGGTACTCAAGTATGAGTTTGAAAAATACAGTAGAATCAGAATGGAACAATTGGAAAAAGAACGCACGCATGAAAGAAATCGGAGCTGTACTAAACCAAGGACAAAAATGGGGATAATAAGCCAGTCGCATATTTTTCGAAAAAGTGAGTGAAGCTCAAAAGGGAAAAAAAAAAGCAATTTACCTCAAGTGCTTGGCAATAAAAAAGGTTGTGATATATTGGCAACATTGGTTACTTGGAAGAGAATTTTTGGTACACTCCAATCATAAACCTTTAAAAAATTTAAATATAAAAGCAATAACAGATTAAGAACTGGGTGATTTGACATACTATCTGTCCCAATACAATTTTAAAGTTAAATATAATCCTAGAAAATTAAACCAAGAGGCAGACTGTTTAAACAGGCATCCAGTTCTAGAGCCTGATGAAAATTCAGATGACATATTAAAAATAGTAGACCTAGTGAAATTAGAAGACATAAAAAAGGATCGAAGAAGATGCACAAAACTACAAAACAATAAGAAAAAACTAATATTCTAAAATTAAATTTATTATAAAAATTTCAAAGAAGAGAAAAACTCTCATTATCAGAAGAATTTAGTAAAATATTACTAAAATATGTACACAATACTTATTGTCACCTGGGAAGAGCGCAGATGATAAATAAAGTAACACCATTCTTTACAGCGAAAAATATAAACATAAACATAAACATAGAGAAGATTTGTGAAACTTGTGACATCTACTTAAAGAATAAATCATGAAGAAAATCATAACATGGATTAATGTCACACCTAGGTTGAGCAATGTACCCATTCAAGATAGTTTCTATAGATAACATCGGAGGTTATGGAGGATCCCGGTCAACAAAAAAATACCTACACCTACTGGTCGACCATTTCACAAGATATGCTTATATTTTAAAATCAAAACGCTGATGACTTCATAAAACTAACTGAGGAAGTAACAAAATACCATTATGTCCAGATGGTACTAACGGATCAATATCCAGGAATAAATTCAAAAGAATTAAAACAATTCAAAGTAAAGAAAAAAATAAAATTGATTTTTACTGCCATAGATGCGCCTTTCTCCAATGGTCTCAATGAAAGATTAAACCAGACTTTAGTGAATAAAATAAGATGTATTATGAATGAAACTAACAAAGAGGCTGCTATTGCTATGGAAAACTATTGTGAAAAAAGCTGTGGAGAAATACGAGACAGAGCATAGTGACAAAATTCTCAACAAAATACTTGCTAGACATAGAGGGTAAAACCATAAATATCCTACCGCATGAATTAAAAATAAAATGCACAGCCGAAGATTTAGAAAGAGAGGAAAATAGCACTCAAGAATACAATAAAACTTCATAATGACAACAAAAAAATATTCAACCTACACAGGAGACAAATTGAATTAAAAAGGGAGATCTTGTGTACATAGAACATGAAAATCACCTGAATAGGAAGAAATTAGATGAAT
>BLKR01013450.1:0-11263 GCA_011170035.1 Teleogryllus occipitalis | reverse complement strand
CTTATTGTGGAATACACTAATTCATCATCCAGTAATGTTTTTGGAGGAGTGAGAGAGTGTTAGCAGTGTAATGGCCACTCTTACACCTTCCATCGCTGTGGCTCACTTTGGACCCCGGCCGACCAATGTGGAACTTCTGGAGGACAAAGCCAGCTTTTAGGCTTTTTAGGGGTTCTCCCTTTTCCGTAGCCCGGCCACTTCCACTCTCTGTATTTCATCCCACGATTTCTTGATCGTCATCATCATTTACATCCATCATCGTCATTGTCGTATTATTCTACTCATTCGCTTTTTCATGACTCTCAACACCCACAGATTATAGGCACCTAAACCCGAACACATCAATGAATGGTTCAATGAATTGACATTGGTTGGAGAATAAATGAATGACAAAATGAATAGGTAAATCAATTAATAAATAAATAAAATAATAAATAGACTTCAACTTCTTGCTCTTGTTTCTTTCTAGGAACATTTCTTTAGTTTCAGGAAAAAACTATCTCATGGAGAAGGGATAAGGAAAATACGCACTGAACTTTCAATATAATTTCAAGTAATTATATTTCATCAATTTTTCATTAACCGTCATAAAGTGAGGAAGGTATATTTAGTCCTACAATTGCAATTTACTTCTTCACAAAATCTTCCAAAATTTTCTTTAATAAATTTCCCTTAACAAATAATTTTCACGGTGCGTTATTGATTCACACATTTAATTACAACTTGCTGACCTTGTTGATTCCAATTATTCCTGCCTGGTGAAACACAAGAAAGGAATTCCACGTTTGCGCTGCACGCTTTATTTCAATCCCCTCCAAACATCGGTAGTTCCGAGGGAATACGGCGTTTGAATTTCCGAAAGGAGCGGCGCCGTGCGGAATGCGAGGGCGCCCGAGAGCGAAGCGCGACGCGGCGCGCGGCGCTGCCTGCATATTGCTTTGTCACCCCGGCTCCTCGACGCCCTGGGAGTGGGAAGGCCCGCCCGCCGCCCGCCGCCCGCCGCCCGCCGCCCGCCGCCCGCCGCCCGCCGCCCGCCGCCCGCCGCCCGCCGCCCGCCGCCCGCCGCCCGCCGCCCGCCGCCTTCTGCCCGTCACCCGCCACTCGCCGCCCTCCGGCAGCCGCCCTCCGCTTTCCTCCCTCCTTCCACCGCCCTTCGCCTATTGCCCTCCGCCCACCGCCATCCACCCACTGCACCCACTGCCCTCTGCTCACCACCCACCGCCCTCCGCTCACCGCCCGCCAACTTCCTCTCTCCTCCCTTCGTCCTCCGCCCACCACCCTCCGCCAACCGCTCTCCGCCTACCGCGTACCGCCCACCGCCCTTCGGTCCTCCGCCCACCATCCTTCGCTCTCCGGTCACCGCCCTCTACCCACCGCACACCGCCCTCCACCGTCCGCCCTTCACCCTCAACTTGCCGCCCTCCACCCCACGCCCTCCGCGCACCGTCTGTCGCCCATCGCTCTCCGCCCACCGCCTTTGTTCCGCGCCCCGGGATCTCCTTGCACCAAAGAATCCGATTATTTCGCTCTCACTTGGGTGACGCGTGATATTCTTGGGTAGGCGAGTATTTCGGTTGATCGGTTGATTGGTACGGAGTACTCTACTGCTATTGTTATTTGTACCGTTAGTTTATCGCAGAGGTGGCGCTGTTTTTTTCCCGCTGGATAGTGAGTTCTCCAGCCTCCGATGTCGGCTTGCGGGGGTTTCACCTCCAGGCTTCTCCCTCTAGCGGGGCACCACTCCAGTGGGCTAAGCTGTAAGTTTCGACTGGTGTCCTGACATGTGAGATAGTGTAGTGCATGTAAGTGTACGTGTGTGTGTGAGGGCAGGGGTGTAAGGGGAGAGGGCAAGGAAGATGGAAAGATGATGCGCGGTCAGTGGCCCGTTTCCTAGGATACTGCTCCGGCATTCCATTGATTTTAATCGAAGAAACCACGGAAAACTACAAGTCAGAGCTGCAGCCGACAGCTAGAATCCAGGAAGCGGCTAAACTCGGTCTAGCTATGTAGTTAGTGTCGAAAATCCTGCCACCGTCGGGACTCGAAACCTAGGACCTCGCGAACAGAGCCACTGCACTACCATCAATTCATCCCTGAGCCACCTTAATCGGAAGAGAGTTTTGAAAATGTTGCAGTGGCTTCATGTAAAGCACTCCCAAAAATTATAATATCTTAATGATCTTCGGAACAGCATAATTAGATTTTCCTCTTGACATATTTATCATGAAAGGCGCTAAACAGACGGCATACAGACGATATAGTAGACGGTAAACAGATGAAAAGACCCAAACCGATCCAAAATACTTAGACTCTGAGGTGAGCGCAGTTACAACTCAAAAGAACCTTAAAAATGGATTTTACCACCGGAAGTTCGAGTTGATATTGTTGACGTGTTTCCAATTATTTTACTTCATGTGCTGTGTACAGTGTAAAGAAAAAAAGGAAAACTGATATTTAGAAATTTTTTTTTCAATTTATAACAAGGTATGAACATCATCGGCAATATATTAATTATTAATATTTCATCGAATTATATACAACGGGTACGTAATATTGTAATACAAGCTGAACATAAAGGAAATTTTCGCACATTTAAACTCCACTGCATGTGTTTTCCCGCCAACGGCAGGTTACATCATTTGACGAATACCTCATTAAGTCAACATGTGAATACGCAATTATTTCCAAACCACAAAAATATTATCCGGAGCTTAAGCCCGCAGGTTTACGCGATGAATGCGCGCTGCCGCTTGTTTGACAATTCTGCGGCCCCGAAACGGAAAAAACCTCAATTTTTGAAAAATTTCGTTTTAATGTAAATGTCACTCGTAGAAAATTCACGGTGTTGTCTATCCTAACAAATATTTTTACAATAATAATAATAATAGTAATAATAATAATAATAATAATAATAATATTAGAATGGTTGAATATATTCCTGTTGATCCCGTTTTAATATTGTGGAAAGATGGTTCTTTTTAAATTTATTGGACCATACGTCTTATATAAATTATATTAATATAATTTTATATGATATAAATTTATATGAATTATACGTCTTAATTCTTGGTATCATCGTGGATGATCCTATTTGGTCCAATAAATTTAAAAAGAACCATCTTTCTATAATAATAATAATAATAATAATAATAATAATAATAATAATAATAATAATAATAATAATAATAATAATAATAATTGTATTCTGGCATATAACCGAGGTTAAAGCCAATAAATAAAAAAATATAATGCTGAAGATTGATTGAAATGCAACTAACAGATCACAGTATGAGACCCACTAAAGTCGCAATATAGCGTATAACTCGCCTTTCATCCTTAAAGAAATGCGCATTATTGACGTACCACGTTTCTATAGTAGAAGAAATCTTTAGTTTAAGGCAATATTTCAATGAAAAACAGAAATTTTTCGATTTGTTCACAAGAATTTGTGAGACTCATATTAATTCAACAGCCCTGCACCTCTCAGACACAAGGTACTACAATGAAAAGTAAGATGTCTAGAAAGAAGAGAGGAGACCAAACTATACATTACAGGAAAAAAATGCTTCTCAGCAGGGCAATGGAAATATTGACTAAAATGCAATAAAACTTTACGTACGTATATTATTTATGACTTGATTTTATTCTTTTTTAATATTCTTGAAGTAATCATTTGGTTGTACTATCAGGAAATCAAAAAGTTTACGAAATGTAAAAATAATGGGTACGATAGATGGCAACTGGCCAGAGAATGGAGCAAGAACTTGAAGCCAGACCACACCAAGAAAATTAGAAACATTTGATACGAGAACGTCTGTGCCATTTTGTAGCAACTCTAGTTACTTTCTCGTGTACATACGTATATGCGGAGTAATAAGCGTAGAATAGAGAAAGATATGCAATTATGCGCAAAAAAACGGCGAATATTTGAGAGAAAATAATTCATTGCGGGGCCCTGATAACGAAAAAGAGGATAAATCCAGTTGCAAAATTGAGAGAAAAAAAATTCTAACACATGGTGTAGTCAGAATCCTTGATTTGTGGGTCCTTCATGCTGAAAAACGAATTGAAAGCAAAACGTCCGTCCGTCTGTGAACTCCATTAACGCCTAAACGCGTTTTTCTCAAAAATGGATACTCATTTTTCTTCAAATTCTTCCAATGGATAGTGTTAATTGCAGTTTTATATGATGTCAAGTTCATTTTGATGTATTCTTTTGTTTTTTCAATAATTACACAAATGTAATTTTGTTGAAATATCCCTTACACCGTTAATATGCATATTTCTATCGATTTGTAAAGATTATTGCATTTGTGAGTGGAAGTGCTTCAAATGACGTTTTTCGAAAACTAAATAGTTTCCGGTGGCAAAAAACACTTACTTCCGGTGGTTTCCGGTGGCAAAAAAATGTACTTTGGGCGACGATAGATGGCAGATGGCAAGAGGATGGGGCAAGACCGTAAAGCTAGTCCGCACCAAGGAAATTACAAACATTTACTACGAGAAAGTCTGTGCCATTCTGTAGTTAACATGTCTCTAGTTAACTACTAGGACATGTAATGACCTCTGTGGTTGTTCACATTGGGTAACTGTAGTGGGAACACGAGCACACACAAACAGCCATGTCCGAGGCGGAATTCGAATCCGCGACTGTTTGGGCCGAGGCGGTTACGGCCCTTCAGACTGAACGACCTTGGCTACTCAGGCCGGCTGAACACAATTTGTTTAAGATAAAAATCTCTAGCTCCAATTTTGTAGTTTCGAATTGTTATATTTTTACAATTTACAAAGAATACGCCGTCAATTGGACTAACAACATATTTTTTTCGGTTCTTGATACATAACAGAAGAAAATTTAGAGAAACAATTGTTGATGACCTGAGGTATCTCAGCCGGCCTTTTATGTCGAGAAGACTGCCAAATGTTTTGCCGATGAACTCCGTCCGTTTTTCATTATACACTTAATATTTCCACTTTGAGCGTCCATAGAAATGATATTTTTTTTAACCCATTCCACCGATACTCGTGAAACCATAAACCTTTTGTGTTTTACCACCATCGTGTCCATTCTCTCACTCTTTGTGAACGATGTGCATTCCACCAATTCTGTATTCCAAGTGTCTCTTGCAACTGTTATCTTCCTTCTGATTTCCTTCACTTTCCCGGAACACTACACATCTTTTTTACCAGCACATTGATGGGCTCAATGATCCAAGCGGCTGACTTCAACTTTATGAAACATTCGACGAAAGAGAGCAAGAAGAACCTAATATTGTTGTCCGTTTTCAAGAGTTAATTCTGCTGCTTTATTACCTAACGCTTTTGTGGCTTGTTTGTTATTGGCTAATCAGTGTTCGGTAATGTAACCCTATTGTTATTGTCTATATTTTCTACTCCTAATAAACATTTATGCAAGTTAATAGTGTTTTATATTTTGAGAGACTCTGAGCATTTCAAAATTCGCCGAGATTTAATATTCTGCAGTCCTCACTTATAAATTGTAGTCTCTTTTAATATCGCGAGGTATGGATTACCTCACGTAAACAGGTTCCTGCCACCTTCTCGCAAGTACAGAGAATGTACGTAGCGGGGAGGCGAGTTATATGGCGAAACTTCTACACCGACATTTGGTTCCGTACTATGAATGTGAATTTTCGCCTATCATTGAAGGCAACATAAAACTATATTAAAACATAAAATAAGAACTGACGTCGCTATAAAAACTCTGATTTTGTACTGCTGTAGCAAAATAATTAAGCAGTTTGCATAATTGACGTCACTATCTCTCTCACAACATTGACACTACCAGAAAAGCTAATGCAAACATGAATCTTAAGAACGAAACAAAACCAATAGGAAATAAAGAAATTCACAAGGCAAACCTCGAAGTATAGTAATATCAGCCAATGGAATTATTCCACAAAGTAGTACAACATATCAACTGGAAATATTAGATGACACAGGAAAACAGTTTTCCTGCAGCAGTAACTGCTGATAGGGCAGAACCCTGAGATACAGAAGACATATCATGCATTGAGGAAATTCTTGGAATAATTTTATTCAGCAAAGCTTAATACAATTTCATATGTGAGAATTTTGTAATTTTTCTTTATATTTCATTTATACATTTTTATTTGGTTTCAAATATAAATATCAGAATAATTTCATGAATTAAGATCTGGGTTTTTTCTGCCAAAGTACAGTCTTGGATATACAAATATAAAAATAGAGTGAATAATAATAATAAATGAGCTACGTAACTTCAATGGTCCTTATTTGAAAGATTTTACCTGAATCCCAGCAGAGGAGAGACTTCCCTTAACCGAATTTGTAACCCTAGACGAGATTAGAGAAGCATCACTCATAGTCACTTTCCTGCGTTTGCCGCTTTGTGCAGTTCTTCGTTGTAGCGTTGGCAAGATTGCTTCTCCAGCTAATGCCGTCCGAAGAGAAGTCTGCGTCTGGACGTTGTAGCGAGCGGACGTGTTTTGGGGATCGCTCTCGCCCAGGTAAAGGGATAATGGGCTGCGACTTGCAGGCGTACCGGGCCCGCATCGGCGGCTGGGCCGCCCGCGTGGCGTGCGTGCTGGGAAAGGGTAGCGTTGCTGCTCCTTCTCTGGACGCGTTTGCGTTGCTTGTCATAGCAACGCTGCTAATCATTGGTGGCGTCGAGATGAATCCTGGCCCGGTGTCCACGCGACGTGGCGCACCAGTAGATGTTCCGTGGAGGTGCGTCGAGTGTTGTAACGGCGTGGGTGGTCTGCGCGATGAACTGGCGCGTCTCCGACAGGAGTTCCTGAAGGTGACGGCGAAGCTTTCTGCCACTCAACGGGAGCTGCAAAATCTGAAGGCAGCGACAAGGGTGACAGAGATGGAGGTGACAGCAGCGGCCGCAACGGAAGAGGCAGTGACGGTGGCACAGCCGGCCAAAGCAGTCCTGCGAGCTGAGGTGACCTCGCCTGTCCCGGCTGCCGCGCCGGCCCCGGCTGCCGCGCCGGCCCCGGCTGCCGCGCCGGCCCCGGCTGTGACTACGGCGGCGACGGCAACAGCATCAGCAACATACGCATCTGTTGTGAGGGCGGCAAAGAAAAACCAGGGGTCGGGTCCCAAAAAGTGTGTTGTGTTCGGTGACTCTATTGTGCGTCACGTGGGTCACGCAAACCTACAGGTAAAATGCTTCCCGGGAATCCGCGTTGCGCAATTGAAATTGCAAATAGAAGCCAGCGATGTGGAAGCACCGGACACTGTCATCATTCACGGAGGCTCTAACAACCTTCGGAGATGTCGCTCGTTTGACTACCCAACGGGCGAGATCTACGAGCTTGGGGTAGCAGCGAAAAAGCGCTTTCCATCCTCCCGCATAGTGCTAAGTGGTGTCATTCGCCGCCGGGATGTTTGGTCCCGTAAAGTCGCTAGGGTGAATCGCGACATGGACTATGTGGCAAAAGCGCTCGGATTCACCTTTGTGGATCCAAACGGGTGGATCTCGGAGAGCGCCCTAGGTCGGGACGGCGTCCACCTCAACCGGAGGGGCGTGGCGGCACTCAGTGGCCTCTACACCAGAGTTGCTGAGTTCTGCACACGCCCTCCGGTCACCCGTTGACGCTGTGAATGTCCGCCGATCTTGCGCCCTGCGGTCGAATGGCGGGCAATGGCGATAGGAGCGGAGGCTGAGGGGTTCGCTCTGGTGGCGGAAGATTCAGCGGTGACGTGTGTGACGGTGGAGGAAGCGGAGACCGCGGAGACGACGGCGGCGGCGGCGACGGTGGCGACGGCGGCGACGGCGGCGACGGCGGCGACGGCGGCGACGGCGGCGACGGCGGCGACGGCGGCGACGGCGGCGACGGCGGCGACGGCGGCGACGGCGGCGACGGCGGCGACGGCGGCGACGGCGGCGACGGCGGCGACGGCGACGGCGGCGACGGCGGCGACGGCGGCGGCGAAGACAGCGACGACGACGGCGACGACGGCGACGACGACGACGGCGGCGACCGTGGCAGCGGCGGAGATGGCGGCGACGGCGGCGGCGACCAGATATGTTCAGGTGAGGAAGGGCTTTCTAAGATTGTTGCAGGTAAACTGTCGAAGTATAATTAATAAAACCATTGAGTTTTGGAACTTAGTTGATACATGTGATCCAGATATAGTGATAGGAACAGAATCGTGGTTAACAGATGAGGTAGCTAATTCTGAAATTTTACATTACGGTTATAAATTATATCGAAGAGATAGAAAAACAAGAGGCGGGGGCGTTTTTCTCTGCGTCAAGACCTCGTTAATAGTTAGGAATAGTTGGTTTAGTAACAACTTTGAAATGTTAGGAATGGTAATTGACGTACTAGATAATTCCGTGGAAATTATTGCTTGTTACAGGCCGCCAAACGACGGTTATGAAATTTTAGATGAAATCGGTGATAGGGTGGAAAACAGAAACGGTCGTTCTATTCTTGTCGCTGGCGACCTAAACTTTCCCGACGCTAATTGGAGAGGAGAGGTATGCGACAGGAAAATTCAAAAGCGCGTCAATCGACTGGTATGGGAGCAGGGACTAACGCAGGTAGTCGACCAACCCACGCGGCAGAGCGCAATTTTGGACATTTTCCTTGTTCACCCTGCAGAAATGTTCCTTTCTTGCGACGTCTTTCAGGGGATTAGCGACCACAAAGCAGTGATGGTAGAAGTACAAACAAATGTAATTACGCGACCTAAGGTGAAAGGAACGATAGTCAGGCAATATAGAAAAGCAAACGTCGAAGGTTTACGTAGTTTCTTAAGGGAAAAATACGACTATTTTCTAAGAACAGAAGGGGGTATGGAGGAACAATGGGGGGCTTTTAAAACAATCGTAGAAACAGCTTTAGATACGTTCGTTCCTTGCAAAATACTGAAAAGTAATCCTGATCCTGAATATTATAACGGGGCGGTACGGCGTTTAAAGAGAAAAGTTAGACTAGCCTTTAATAGGAGACATCGCAGCATTGCTGACATGATAACTTTTAAAAAATTCTACAGGGAATTAGAAAAAGAAAAGAAAATTGCGCATGAATTATTTTTAAGAAATATTTTGGAGACAGGAAGAAATAATTGGTCAGACTTTTACAAATATGTCCGCAGACGCCGGGGAAATAAGGAAGAAATTCAGGAAATTCTAGACGCAGATAACGCGCCATTGCACGGCGACCAAGCGAAAGCAAATGCGTTCAACGCGTATTTTGTATCAGTATTCAAACCTAAACGGGCGCAGGAGCAAGTTCATTATTTTCCAATAGAAAACCAGTTCAAGCTTCATGCATGGGAACTCCGCAAACGTATAAAATCACTGAAAAACGGTAAATCACGCGGACCAGACGGCATCTCGACAGATTTTATTAAACTCGGTGGGGAGGCAGTATTGCCGTATTTGTTAAGATTATTCAATGTTTCAATCAATAATGCAAGTTTACCAGACGATTGGAAGACAGCTATAGTGGTCCCTATTTTCAAAAAAGGTGACAAAACGAAAGTTTGTAATTATAGACCAGTATCGCTCACATCAGTAGTATGCAAAATAATGGAGCATTTAATAGCCGGGTACATTCGCCGCGAATGGGAAAAAGCGAACTGGATTTTTCACGGACAGCATGGGTTTAGAAGTAAATATTCGTGCGAAAGCCAAATCGTTTCTCTTTTGCAAGATCTAGCTGACGAAGTTGACGCGGGTGGGAGGGTGGATGCAATCGTAATCGACTTTGCGAAAGCATTCGACGTAGTACCGCATAATCTACTTATCAGGAAATTATTAACTTCAGGAATTGATGCTAGAGTTGTGAAGTGGGTAAGCGAATTTCTTAGAGACAGGAAACAAAAAGTTCGAATTGGCACTCAGTTTTCGACTACGGGTATTGTTACTTCAGGGGTTCCACAGGGAAGTGTCATAGGGCCATTACTTTTCATAGCGTACGTAAATGATCTCCATGTTAACATACAATCAAAGGTGCGTTTATTTGCAGACGATTGTGTTATATACCGAAAAATCAAAAGTAGCGCTGACGAACAAATATTACAGCAGGATTTAGAACATTTACGTGATTGGGCTGAAAAAAATGACATGGGAATTAACGGATCGAAAAGCAAAACAATAACGTTCGGGCGGGGACGAAATTATGAGGAACCAGACTATCGTTTAGGTGAGGTCATCATCCCAAGAGTCTCATCATGCAAGTATTTAGGCATTCATATAGATAGTAAATTAGGGTGGGAGAAGCATATAAATCAGGTAGTTAGGAAAACGTGGAAGTCTTTGCATTTTGTAATGCGAATTCTAAAGAAAAGCTCTGCAAACGCAAAAGAATTAGCATATTTTTCGCTGGTTCGCCCTCTTATGGAATACGGAGTGGCATGTTGGGATCCATACAGAAAGTCGCACCGGAAAAATCTAGATAGAATACAGAGAAAAGCGAATAAGTTTACCTATAGAACTAACGCGATAAAAAGGCATGGGAACCTCTAGAAATGAGAAGAACAAGGGCGAGGCTTTGCGCTCTTTATAAATCGTACGTAGGTCAAACAGCTTGGAAGGAAATTCAGATTAGACTAGAAAAACCAAATTATTTCGGCCGAAGCGATCACACTCACAAAATTCGAACAAGGAAACAAAATTCAGATCTTGGGAAATTTTCCTTTTGTAATAGAACAATTAAAGATTGGAACAGTTTACCTGCAACAATTTTCAAAGCTTTTTCTCTAAGTGTTCGAAGTTTTAGAAATAAGTTAGAACAATATGATAGTAATAGACATTAAATGAGTAAGTGCTGTGAAGTGCGGTGAAGTGCTGTGAAGTGCGGTGAAGTGCTGTGAAGTGCTGTGAAGCGCGGTGAAGTGCTGGTCAGTGTAACTCAAAGCAATAACAGTGTAGTGTAGTGTAGTGTAGTGTTGTGCAGTGCAGTGTCGTGCAGTTAATTGTAGTGAACGCGATCAATGAATTAAAAACAATAAATTTAGCCAATATTTATGTAGCTTGTATTAAATTTTAGCATCACCGATATATAATTATAATTATTATATATCATACGAGTTGAAATATTTGTTATAATACTTAATATTTGTGATAGTAGGATTATTGCATGCTCGGCTTGTATTGTACTCCTTTATTATTATTGTTATTATTATTAATATTGTTATTATTATTGATATTATTATTCATATTGTTGTTATTATTAATGTTAAGTGTTATTATTATTGTAATTATTGTTAATTAACTGCCACCGGGTCATACCCAATTGCA
>BLKR01013449.1:0-11264 GCA_011170035.1 Teleogryllus occipitalis | reverse complement strand
TATATATATATATATATATATATATATATATATATATATATATATATATATATATATATGAAATAATGAATCCACAGAAACAGGCTCTAGCTGTGATCTCTAATGAATAGGATAAATATGAAGTTAAAGCAGTTTCTTCATTTATTAATTACTAAGTTAATGCGAAGCATTAACATGTAACATGTAATTAACATTAACATGTAACATGTAACAATAAACGAGAAAAAATCTTCATTGATTTTCCATGTACTCACAAAATTCACTTTTAACCTTATATTTACGTTTCATCGAGGACATTTTGCTTGATGATTATCAAAATATTCCTTAACTTTTGACCGAGCGGTACACCTTGCCCTCGACGACTCGTTAAAATTGTTCTGAGGTTAGAGTGCATCAAACGCGTACATTGTATTTAACTTTGTTATTTTATTTTGCTGTTGAAGTGGCGCATGTGTTTCCTTGAGCCCTGAAATATTTACACTCATTTCTTTACTAACATTAGTTGAATTATAACGAGCATTGTTAACAAAATTTGATAACCAGATATGTTCGTTCCTGTGGAATAGAAACTACAGAAAACCCTCATTAACACGAATTCCAAAGGAGCGAAATAATTGGAGTCTGTGATATAAAAATTCGTGTTCTCCGAGTATTATAAATGTCTGCATTGCTGTAGACATTAGAGTATTATAAATGTCTGCATATGTTGCATTACTGCACTGCATTCCACCGACCGCGGCGTACCCCCCCCCCCCCTCGCATGGGGCCCTGCAGCAAACTTTCACGCCAAAAATGCAACGGCAATTTCTTTTTGTGCCACATGAATTCGCGAGTCATTGGTTCGAGTGTCGAGTGCCTCCGCTCCCGATAGCTGGTGCTAAGCAAATCAGGGTGAGGCACTCCGACCGGAGGTGGGGAATCGAAGCCTTCGTCTCGTCGCACGCGAAGCCCCCCCCCCCCCCCAATTTCAATTTACTACTACGACTTGCAACATTACTACTTCAACTTCTGCTTCTTGCGACTTCCAACTCGCAGCTCGAACTTAGAACTTGGCACTTTGCATCCGAGCTTGTGCTAAAGTTCGTAGCTCTGACTTGTGCCTCGAATGTAATTTCAAAATGCTTACTAAGACTTTGGGCGACGTGGGCCCACTGATGTCTTAAGAACGCAGTTATGTTATTTAATTTCAGCAATAAACTTGTGCGGGGAACACCATGCATTGACCGCGTTCTCGCCTGAGTTGCCGACGCCACAGTGGGCCCGATGGTAAGTAGCGCGCTGTCGTCCGACGATCCGTCTGACTGAAGGAGAGAGCCGGGACCGCCCCTTCACCGCCGCCCGCTGCGCTGCGCCGGCACCCCGCCGCCGCCGACGTCATCACGTCAACGCAGGAAGACAATTTGTGAATGACCCGTAATCGGGTTACTAGCAGCTCCTTTTCCTCGCCGAGGCAATTACTGCAGCTAGGAGGTATATGCCAATAATTCGGCATGTTATTGCAGCTGCTAATTGTTTTTTCTGCTTGTGATAATTTTAATTAAAATAGAAAGCCGCAACAAGTTGATCAAAATGTGACAATTCCTGTAAGAATCATTCATTCGTATGCTCATCATCATCATCACCTTAAGTTTTAATTAAATGTATTGTAAAGTTTATTTGTGTTTTTATTGAACAAGCAAACCCTCCCCCACACAGGCTGAGATTACAGTGCGTAACTCTAGGAGGTGGTGGTACGGCTGTTTGCTAACGCATCGGGCATTCTATACTTGGGTTTTCGTAACGAGGCGCCTGAGGGTATCTTCAAGATGGAATATGACATGACTTTTGCGTCTTTCTCGGCCATGTCGCATGATCGCGACCGTATCAAGCAGTGCAGCAGATCAAGCGACTCTAGTCGCACGACCGAGAAAGACGCAAAAAGCCGTGCCATATTCCATCTTGAAGATAATACTCTCAGGAGCCATATATATATATACGAAAACCCAAGTATATGTCAACATTTTATGCATAATTTGTATAATTTATATTCCTTTTATTTCATGTATTTATGTAACTTTTTCAGAGAGTTCTAGTGATGATCGCTACGCGATCGAAAATATCTTAAGTTTAAATATTTATTTGATACCGGACAACACCTTTCATTTACTTAATATACTTATAAAATTATTAGTTTTCTGGACTTTTTTCACCTGTGCGTGCGGAAATGTATTTGCGAGTTGCACGAGCAACAGTGCGAGCGAAAACGTTATTAGTGATTTATATGAAACTGTGACGGAGGAATGAATTTCTTGTAGGGAAGTGTTTTATTATAGTGCAGAGTGAACGCATACCTTTGGGTGGTAAGGGAATGATTATTTCAATTGATGAAAGTTCGGCAAGAAGTGTAAATGAAGTAAACCAGTAATGGTAAATGGGTATTTTGAGGAATTGAATATGTGTCAACGCTGGTATTCAGGATTGTTGAAAATAGGGGCATAATTAGGTTAGATTAGATTTTAGATAATAAAAAAATGTTTGACAAGTCAGGATCTACTGTGATCTCGAATTTTTGGAGATATAATTGTCTAAATGTTTAATGGCTCCTGTCCATCAGCCACTATTTATCAAGGACACTAAAACATGTACTCAAATTCAATTAAAATTTTACTTACATTTAAACAACAATAAAAGATCAATTTCAAAATTTTCTTTATAAATATGTGAAGAAAAAATCTGAAAAATGAGTAAGTTTTACATTGTGACAATTGATTGAAAGTATTGGAATAATATTAAAACTCCACAAAAATAATAGAAGTTAGTACATGTATTTTATTTTGTTTAGTTTAGATTTGTTTATTATTTTCAGTTACACAGTGAAAAAATTTGCACACAGGAAGCCTAATAAATATAAATATTTTTTAGTGAGTCAGGTAATTCCAGATGGAAGCAAGACAAATAGGGGCCGGGTTAGGGCAGAGGGGAGATATATTAGAACAGACAGGAAGAGGCTCCACCACAGGGTGGGAATAGATGGAATTCCTCTTCTGGTCAATAAATTATGTTAATTACCTGAGCAACACAGGGTACTCCAACTAGTATTTAATAAACGACAACACAAATATTTTTGCGAGGAAAATAAATTAGTATTAAATATGTATTTATTTTCCAATTTGGTTTTATTTGATTGTGCTCATTCAATATCTCTATTATCATACTGGAATATCCGGGATGGTTGCGTAACTCCGATTCAATTTTAACAATATTTATTTAATAAATGGCATCAGTAATAAACTGCCTTGTTGGGTAATAAATTAGTCATGTGTATTTAATTATCTATTTGGTTTTATTGGATTGTGCTCGTTTGTACTCACTATTATCTTTCTTGGATGTCTGGCATAACTGATTCCGTTTTAACAACATATTTAAACTAGAGGTGCTACAGAATGCCACAGATTTTCTCGTATTTTCTAATTGTTTTGGAATGGGCTAGCTTTTCAGTCTTGCCCTAACCTCCTGCCAGCTGTCCTCTATTGCTGCCCAAAGAACTAAAAAAAAGTTTCTAATGGTAGAACTAAAATATATCTTTAAGGGTAATATAGAAGAGTAAAACTTTACCCTACAAGGAAATTTACGTTGAAAACTTCTTGGAGCCATTTTTAAGAATAAGTTTAAACATTTCTATAAATGCAAAATTTGAAACTTTTTTTCACAAAAAATTTTTGTTTTTGAGAAACTATTGGAAATCATTTGAAGCACTTCTACTCACAAATGTAATGCAATGATGAATACAAATTGCTGATGATGAATGCAATGATGCAATGATGAATGCAAATATGCACATTAATGGAGAGATATTTAAAAAAATTCATTTGCTTAATTTTTGAAAAATCAAAATAATACATTAAAATTACTTGTATGCCATCTTATACAGTACATTTGGCACTAACCGCTACAAAGTTTGAAAGAAAACTTTGGAGTCAGTTTTTGAGAAAATGGCGTTTGAGAGTTTCCAAAAATTCGGAAATTTGAGCTCCTTTTTCTCAAAACTTGAAGAGTTTTCGAAAAACTTTAACAGGGATCATTTGAAGCACTTGTTTTAACAAATCCAATAATGTATAAAAATGGTTCTTAATGTAACTATTAATGACACAATGTCAAAAATTACATTTGTGTAATTTTTGAAGAAACAAACAAATAGAACAAATTGGCGTCAATGTCATCCCTCGCACTACATTCAGCACTATCCCTACCAAAAGTTAAAAGAAAAAATTTGGAGCCTTTGAGAAAGTTTTACTTTTCATATTTTTAATACTGCACACAATTTACTCAATATTGTGCGAAAACTGTTAAAATATTCAAAAACAAAAAAAGAGCATTTAAAGACATGACTATTTTTGGACAATTTTAGCATTTAATTAATGAAATGGTTTTTTGTGCATGGAGAAAGACATACTAGGAAATGTTTTTTCATTACATCCGGGTATGTCATTTACCCTACTTCCCTAGGCAGGAAATATTTTACAATAGACAAAAATTTCTGCATTTAAAATTTGGCCACTACTACAGCAATCCTGTATAAGAATTGCAGTCAGGCTAGATAGTCCTCAAAGAGCTTTACTCATTCTTGATGGACTTCTCAAAAATTCTGGAAAACATAAAAGAAATTTATAAGTTCAGTGTACAGACCAAAATAAGAACCACATAGTTGTTTAAATATTATTAACTCTCATTATTAAAACCAATTGAGAAAAATTTTCAATTTTTCATAGAGATGGGCCACTCATGCTTGCTCTGCAATCGTGATTTTGGGATACTCAAAAGAAAATTACAGAGTGTTTGTTATTGTGTATTGAATTTGATATCTGTGAAAGCCACACATAGTTTGAAATTCAGTGTATGATTTTCACATACAATGATTTAGTGTGTCAACTGATTGCACAAAGGATAAGTCACAGAATCATACTAATTATTTTCAGAATAATTATGCACAATAACTAGTGATTAATATATTCTAAATCTTTATGAATATTACACATTACATTTTCTAAATTTTTAAAGATCTCTCTCATATAATGCTTTTTGTCTTCCCTGAAAAATTTTGTTTCTGCAATTCATGTCCTTTACAAAATCATTTATTCAAATGCTTCCTAAAGGTGATGAATTGTATTAAAATAAAGAGAACATCAAACATTAGGAAAGTTAGGAAGTTGTCAGAGAATTGATGGGTGTTTAATTACTCCTCTTCGCACACAATTTCCTGTTGATTTTTCTCCTGCCACAGAAAATGTGTAACTAATTTGATATGCATATACGAAAACATGACACAGAAGTTCTTCACACTATCCTAATGCTAGCAACAATGAACACAATAAATTATGAATGAAATAAATACAAAACAGAGTGACTCTCTTAGGAAATTATGCAGAAATTGATTATTTATCTACTTACATAGTTTTTTGACAAAAGTATAATAATAATAAAGTATAGTTTTAATAAATGTATAATAAAAAAATATAATATGTATAAGCAGTAAAAGTTTTAACAGAATATCATCATTTTTATTTGAGTGTCCAAAGGTTATTAGTGTCCATTAGCAAAAGCATGGGTAATAATATTAAAATTAAGGGTAACAGTAGTAGTGGCAAGAATAACAGACTGAAGTCTAGAACATGGTACAACCTACGGAAGTTGTTTAAACTGGCCTTTCAAGCCGCTCTGGTGAGGGCGAAATCCTCAGTGAAGAGGATGAGGGGTGGTTAGGCGATTATAAGGGGAACCTTTCAGAGGGGAGGGGTAGTGAACAATGTATATGAATGAAGACTCTCAAGCTGTTTCAAAATCCAAATATAAAAATTATAAATTATAACTTCTACATGGGGTATGTTATAACAGCAATATTAAATCCTGAAAAATTTAAAACACATAATTTATAAACTAAAACTCGGAGATATCAATTTGTATTTGTCTGGAGTCATTCATATAAAACGAAAGATCTTCAAAGAAAACATTATGACAGGTAAAACATCCTATTAAAGACATAGTTTACCAACTAAAATTTGGAAATGAAGGAAAACGATGAAGATAAATTATGTAAAAGATAATGACAAAGCAACAACAGCACAATCCAAATTTCTACATTTTCATAAAATGTTCTTCCCTCACACAACTTGCAACATGCACACGTACAACTCTTTAAAGAATGTAATTTGTCACAACAATTGCGAAAACACATAATTTGAATAACATATTTTTTTAAATGAAAAAAAAAACGTTTGATCACTTACACACAAATTCTATCATCGGATACACTTTTCTTATGCGTGGCTTTATACTATACTATCCATAAAATACGAACTTAACCTCATTATTAGGCCTAATACGTAAACATAAACATCTCGCACACAGAGGACACATGACCTCGCTTGGCCGAAAGTCGATGCGCTTTTGTTTACAATTCACCAAGTTAACCAACGTTACATTACATTTACCAACGTTTTCGAACAAAATGTTTTTTAATACATTTAATTGCCAAAATTTCTACTCATTACGAAACTAAATTCCACAGAAGCTGATTTTTCGATAATTGAAATGTTCAAATATTAAAATTTTAGACTCACCCCATTACAAATTACTTCCTGACGCCGCGAGATCAAACAATGAAAGCGAAGAATGACAGACGGGGGTTTCGTGGTTTCAATCATGCTGGAAATATTGTTTCTCAACGACCATTTTATAATATACGTATTTAATCGACGAATGGCATCGACGAATGGCAATGATACCGTTACACACACAGTTCGGGATCCTCAGTCTGTGGACCAATGATATTCCTAGAATTTTCGGAATCCACGGGCAGAATTGTATTTTCTTTGCAATTTGCGCTTGTTTTGAACCGTTGTAGACAAGTGAAACACAGTTACATTTACATAACCTAGACATTGTTGTACTCGTATTTCTGGTTACATTTCGCAGTGATCATTTAGATCTCGATCAGGTTTTTCGTCCAGTTTCCCTGATCCATTGAGCAAATGCTGAGATGGCCCCTTGTTTTGCTTCTGGACATAAATGTAACTTCATTTTCTGTGCACGTCTTCTAGAATTCAGTGGGAAATACAATTATTCAAATTATCGTTTCCATGTTGTCGCGGCAGGAAGTAATAAGAGCCAAAATTTATTGCTTATTTATCCTTGAAAATAGATTTTATTACATGGGAGTTTTTTTGTTTTTTTTTCTCCCTTTCAAAATTCAAAATTTATTGCTTATTTATCCTTGAAAATAGATTTTTATTACATGGGAGTTTTTTTGTTTTTTTCTCCCTTTCAAAATTCAAAATTTAAGTAGTATATGACTTAGTGTAGGGATCACAGAATTTTGAAAATGTGCACACAATTCACTTTTCCCCATAGCACGTCATACACAGTTTTTAACTGTTTTTTTGACGTAAAATAAAATAAAAAATAAAATAAAATAAAATAAAAAAGAAGAAAATTAATCCTGAAGCCAGCGACAGTGACAATGAAATTTGTACTCCACCTGAAATTCAGAAAATAGCGAATTCGACAACTCTACAATAATTGCTGCAAAAATGCATGCAATTTACTCCCTCCATATACATCATATTTGACTCGTCATACACGATTGTAATTGTATATGTGTCAATAAATATCATCATCATCATCATCATCATTATTAATATTATATTATTATTATTATTATTATTATTATTATTATTATTATTATTATTATTATTATTTATTTTTTCACAGCTTTCTGGTACATGTTTGAGGAGTCATACAGATATTTCTATCAAAGCATGATTTCCGTAGTACATTACTTTTAACAAAAATTTATTTATTTTAAGAACTTATTAGAAGGTAAACATTTCTACAAATATAAATTTAAACACTTAGTTTATAAATTAAAAAGTATATAATTCTTTAACACAAATTTATTTAGGAACCCATAAATCTTCTGACTAAAGAACACGTGCTCAGGATCACAGCTTTCTGTAGATTGATGATAATGTTCGTCTCGATCCCCAGTTTTTTCAGAGAGTGCTTCAGGACGGTAGGTATCACACCTGTTGCTGAGAGGACGATCGGCACAATCTCCACCTCCAATACATGCCACTGCTCCTTTATAACCTCTGCAAGTTCCCTGTACTTTTGAATTTTCTTTTTGTGTGTTGTGTCGAGGTTGCTGGTATCTACAACTGCTATGTCTATCAGCCATACTTTTCTTTTAGATTTATCCCAGAGTATTACATCCGGCCTGTTATGATGAACTGTTCTGTCTGTCAATACGCTTCGGTCCCAGAGTAATTTATAGATGTTATTCTCGATGACATTTTGTGGATGGTACTTGTAGTAAGGTGTATCAAATTCACTAGCAGTTCCACATTTCCTTGCAAGTTTGGCGTGGATGATTCGTGCTACCATATCGTGCCTCTGTTTATAATCCGTTGGGGCCAGCATACTGCAGCCCGTAGTAATGTGCTGGATCGTTTCTTGGCCTACACCACAAGCCCGGCAGATATCAGAAGGCACTTCGGGGTCTTTAATAATGTGCTTGAGATAGTTTCGTGTTGCGATTACCTGGTCCTGGATTGCTATCAAGAATCCTTCAGTCTCGGGGTAGAGATATCCTATTTTAAGCCACTTGTACGACAAGCAGGCGTCGACATTTGATTTGGCTATTTCTGTAGGATATCTACCATGGAGCGCTTTTTGTTTCCATTGTTCTAAGAGCTCGGCTTGTGTTGGTTGTTCATGTAATACATTTTGCTGTTTAAGGTTGAGTGGTGTATAGTTCTCGTCTACTTGCTGTATCACTCTGTATAGCTGAGATGACAAGGCTTTCTCATTGAAATACTCTCTCATGTCCGTTATCAGTTTTGCATGGAGATTACCAATATTTAAGATGCCCCTACCCCCTAATTTCCTTGGTAGTGTTATTCTTTGGATATAACTTTTTGGATGGTGATATTTGAAACGAGTCATTTGGACCCTGATAATCCTCTCCAGTGAGTCCAAATCAGTTCTGGTCCATTTTATAATGCCTAATGAGTAAGTAATCACAGGGATGGCATATGTATTAATTGCTGTTGTAAGATTACGAGAGTTGAGGGAGGTCTTGAGTATGGTATTCAGTCTGTTGGTAAACTCTGTTTTTAACTTCTCTTTTATCTGACTGTGTATAATCATTTTATTTTGTTGTATCCCCAGATACTTGTAAAACTCATTCATTCCCAATGCAGTGATGATCTCTCTTGATGCAGTCTCATGCTCTGTGCTGTCTGTGAATTTTCCCCTTTGAATACTTTGTATTTTGCATTTTTCTATGCCAAACTGCATGCCTATATCACTAGAGAATCTTTCAGTGATATATATTAGCTTCTTCAGACCCTGTAGTGAGCCAGAGTATAGTTTTATGTCATCCATGTATGCCAGATGAGTGATCATACACTTCTCTTGACCTTTCAGTTCAAATCCCAGTTTGGTGTTGTCCAATAAAAATGACAGGATGGCCAGGCAGAACCAAAACGGACTGAGGCTATCTCCTTGAAATATTCCCCGCTTAATCTTCAAAATCTTTGAGACTACTCTCTTGTTCCCTGAATGCATGTGTATTCTCGTACACCAGTGGTTCATTACAAACTTGAGGAATTCCACAATCATAGGGTTTATACCATACATTCTAAGGACATGGATGAGCCAATCGTGAGGGACCATGTCGAATGCTTTTTTATAATCAATAAAACAAGTATACAGGTTACGCTTTCTTCCACATGCCTGAAACATGATAACACTGTCTATTATTAACTGTTCTCTACTTCCCAATGAGCCCTTGCAGCTGCCTTTTTGGGTCTTCGATATGATGTTATTTTGTGTACAATGTTGTTCGATGATCGTATGTAGACAGCCAGTCATGATCTTGTATAATGCATTAAGGCATGTGATTGGTCGGTAATTCTCTGGATGTGTAGTGTCATTTGTTTTTGGTTTTAAATAAGTAACACCTTCACTCAAGATGTCTGGAGTTTCTTCCGGATTTTTCAGGTAATGATTCACAAGTGTCAAGATCTTTTCATGGAGACATGTGAATCTCTTGAACCAGATGTTATGAAGCCCATCGGGACCAGGACATTTCCAGTTAGCCAGCTTACGAATAGTAGCCTGTAAGATATCCATCGAAATTTCATTGGTTTCCATGTGTCTAATAGTAGCAGTAGGGTTCGTGACATCACTCATCCATGATGTGTTGTCTTGAAAGTGGCCTTCTGTTGACCATATTCTCCCCAGAATTCTTCTACAGCTGACTTCCCTGGCAGCTCAATGCTTTGAATTTCTCCGTTCAATCTCCTATAAAACACTTTTTGGTTTCTATTGAAAGTTTGGTTATCATTTTTCCGCTTTAAACTCTTATTATAGCGTCTCAATCTTTGGCTGTAAAGGCTAAGTTTTTGTTTCAAAGTATCTATATATTCTAGGATATACTCATTTTCAGGATTGTACGCTGCGTGTTTGCGATGCATTTTCATAATTTTTGATGCTTTTCTCTTCATCTTTTTGCCTTTATTTCCCCTCAGATAGGCTTCCAGAACCGCTATATCAGATCTGAGCCGCTTTATTCTCCTCTCCAGCCTTATCTTCCAGGGTGGTTCATGCTGTTGTCGGTGCGTTTGTTCTCGACTTTCAATAATTTTCCCACCATTTGCCTTTACAATTGCCATTGCCATGCAATAAATGGTTGAATCAATTTGGTCGTGTGTTATATTCTTAACTCGTTCCATTTCCGTGGGGAGTATATTTTCATTTGCCAATTTTATCAATTGTGCCAATTTCTTGGAACTGTGTTGTCTTGGTATTCTTGGTCTTGTTTGATATGCAAATCTCCAGTATTCTGCTTTTGTTGTCTGATATTGCTGGCGGAGTTGTTCGAGCAGTGGAATTTGTATAGATTCTTCAGTGTTGGTGCTCATTTGGGCAAGCATCGACTTGCTGGATTATCGCGTTCGGTTAAGATATTTGAGGCATTAATTCTACAATGGTCTCTATTGTTTCTTCCCGCCCTTCATTCCGTCGCATCTTTGTCTGGACTTCAGCTTTAATTTCCTCTCTCCTGATACGCGAGACGTACTTTTCAGACTTGTAAATTAATTATTTTCGGTCTGCTACATTCTGTTCTGTAATTTGAGTTAAGTGTGCGCACAGTTCCATAAAACGTTTACATAATTCCTGCCGGTAACATAAATAGACTGTTTCGCAACGGGTAGTGCGCTGGA
>BLKR01013448.1:0-11268 GCA_011170035.1 Teleogryllus occipitalis | reverse complement strand
CTTGAGTGCAGCCGTCCATTAAGGTGTTAAAAGTGAGTTGACTTATAAACATTGCCTTTAGTCATGTATGTTAATTCTCAGTCATTGTCTTTTTCTGAAAACCTACCCAGAATATTTATCAATTCACCATTTGAAGTAAACATTCGATCGCGTTGGCCAGGAAAAGAAAATTCATTACTTTATTTCAAACAATATTATATGTTCTCTATGATATTAATGTAACATTGTAAAGTTTGTTCGTGTAAACTTTGAGTTTTCCTTCCTTGCCACATCAATTGCCATCTTAGTATTTTAATACTGAAAACGTTCTGAGATGGCCGAAAATGTTAGAAAAAACTCAGAAAAATTACCGTAAAATCGCTTGTTGTTTCTGGCAGAAAAAAAAAATCGCGAAGAAATTCTAAAGTATGTTATTGTTGGATTATTGAAAATTGATAAAATACCTTGTTTTCATTTCATTGTTTTTCTCGGTCTGAACAAATGTTAACGTCCTAAAAATACTGAAGGGCCTTCTATTAGTCCTATAAAACAAATTAAGTAGCATTGTAATTCTGATTCAACAAACTTCTAGAATTGCAAATGGAACAATAAATCAAAATCATATGATGTACACATAGCCTAGTGGTGTAAAAGATGATATAGAAGTAAAATTCTAATCGTGAAACATTTTCTTATTCACAGATATTCTATCGCTGTATTCCACTGAAGGTTTTACCAAGACGAATATTATGACGAAAAATGAAGTTTTAATCATAATAGCATTATCAACGCTTTCTTTGTGTACCATCATTCGAGGTAATCTATTAAAGGGCATGGATCCTGACAGGAAGCCTATGTATCGTGATGTAGTGGACTGTGTGCTTGCAGCTGGCCTGGAAATTCCTTCTCTCCATTCATTGATGTGGAATGTTCAGCCTGATTATGAGTTATTTCTTCGAGCTTTGCATATATCTAGCACAAAGCCTGTCGTGGCCGATAAAGGAATCAAACCACCAAACTTCCAAGGACCTCTTATTCATTACGGTGGAAGGCCAGAATGCTCCTCGATTGAGTTAGCCAAACGACACAGAGGAAATCAACTAGGTGGTGATCTTGTTTTATTTTTGCTTTCTCGGAAGCATAGGGAAAAATTCGCCTTCGAATTTTGGCGAAAGAATAAAGTGTTTTGTCACTGTGAACTAGTGAAAGGTACGTCTTATGAGGTTCCAGAAGAATATACTGTATGTGACGTACCGAAAACAAACGGTCACAATGAAACGTTTCTGTGTTGGGATACCTTTTTTAAAAAGCGAAATTATCCCGTGGAGAAATATTTATCAGTTCAGAAGTGTTTGAAAGAAGTCGGAGAAATCACTGTGTTAACGTGTTTTCAGCATTCAAAACGCATTCAAAAATATAAAAAACTTACAATAAGTGTAACAGGAGGAAATTATCTACAAATGCTTAAAAAAGCAATCAAACTTGACTTAACACCGATATTCTCTAAACCAGGAGAAACTCAACGGGACATAGACATCATGGCCAAACCAGTATATATAAGTTACAGCACCTTCTCATACCGTGATTTTCTAGTAGCCGTAAGGCAAAACAGACTCTGCATCGTTATTCGGAAAGCCCCCTTTTATCCATTCACTCAGGTATTGTTATTACCATATCATTCCGAAACGTGGTTTTGCATTTTCTGCGTACTGATTCTAACTGTGTTAGCCTGGCATTTTGTTTCCAAGCGCAGTTGGAAGTGTTTCGGGCGCTCTGTATTCGACATTGTTGAGTTCATGTTGACGGGTTCATGCACAAAACAGCCCGTCTCCACACCTCAAAAATTGATGTTTACTACTCTTTTAGTGTACACGCTGATACTGTGCAACGCCTACTCTGGACAACTTCTAGGTTTCCTGTCAGACCCTCCCCGTTACAGCGATCCCAACATTTTACCCGAGGCTGAAACCAGGTTCCGACAATTGTTCAGTTACGGTAATTTTAAGAATAGGTTTGAGAGTGAATTATCTGACGAAGACGTACGAAGCCTAGGTTCAAAATACAACTCTACTCCTCTGAGAGATGACGCTCAGATTGAATATGTTCACAGCATTATAAAATATGGAAAAGATGGAATATTAGTGCCTGAAGACACATACCATGCTTATACAATGACTAAACAATTTCTAGTTAATAACAAAAGCGTTCTTCACATGGTACCAGATTGCATTAATAGTCCTGGATTTTCAGCATTCACTGTCAAAAAGGATTTCGCATTTTATGAATATGTATGTCGTGGAGTAGCCGCGTTAGTTGAGGGTGCACATTTCTCTTGGTTTAGGAAAGAGCAAACCCAGAAAAATCGCGTTAAAAGAGGCCTGATTTTTCTAAAACCGCTTTCTGATCTCGAAGAGCTTTCCCTACTGCAGTTATTGGGACCGTTTCTGATTCTAGGAATAGGATTGGGTATTGCCAGTTGTGCATTTGTGATAGAGATGATATGTAGTACTTTTCCTTTGCAAAAAAAATTGTGGGCAAGGAAATTAATAAACCAACCTACAAGGAAGCAAGGAATAAAAATTATTTAAAAAAATATAAAAACCGTCTGTGATCAAAACAAATAGAAAGAAGTAGATCGCGCGGCGTACCAAAAGTTTTCCTCATCTTTGAGTTAATACTCAACAACCACACAGATATTTTGACAATTGAATGAAGTTTCCTACAGTAAGAGTTATCCAAACACAAGATCAATATTGCGGAAAAGAGAAGGAAGATATTGGAACATATCTTAAAATTACGAGCAACAAGGATAGACGCGGAACATCAGATGTGTGGGAGACACATTGACACCTAAATCACGTTATATTATCGTAATTTAATTTACTATTTATGTATCATTGGTCATTTCCTTCAATTTATTAACCAAGAAGTGTCTAATATATTAATTTTACGATTTCATTAAAATTTAGTGTTTGAACTATAAAACAGATATAATAACCAGCGATAAGATATCTGGGGCCTTCTTCCTTTCATTTGAAGAATAATTAACGAATGTTGGTTGAGTAGAAAGCTAAATATTAATTCTTTACAAAAATCCTTGTGATTTATATACACAGGTTTTTGCAGTTCTCTGAATGTCAGCAGTTTTAATGAAAATCAAAACTAAGCCATAGTTATAAATCTTATTATATTCTAGCAAAAATGTCAGGAAATAATTTTCAACAATTTTCTAGAAAATTTTCAAAGGAACTTCACGTAATGTAACCATCAACATTGAAATGTACTAATGATCTCCAGATAAGCATCACTGGATATCACTAGTTCCGTCCGTTTTTCCGTCCGGACAACAATCCCAAACAATTCTGCTTTTTGAGTATAAAACTGTGTGTATTTTTTGTCCATCTACACCAATCTTAATCTTCAATCATCTTTAAAACAACGCTTTTGAAACCTTAATCTTGTCAAAAGCGCAGAGTTACAGCTCAAACGAATCTTAAACACGGATTTTACGACCGAAAATTCTATGATGCCATTGCGAGAGATGGTGATGAAGCCATTTACAAATGAGCTTAACTATAAACGAACGCACTGACTAAATGAGTGCATGGACATTACGTGCAGTTATGTTGGCAACAGTGGCCAAGCCCTAGCTGTCAAAGCGGTCATTTCTTACAGTAATCTCTCTATATAGAAATATTTGTAGTGGTCTGAAGGGAATGCCTCTCCTCTTAACGGGCATAGTTATTGCATGAAGAAACCAATGAAAACCCTCTAAAACAATATAAATTGTAAAATGAAACAAACAAAATATCACGGGAACTTCTTCAAGCTACTGCTTCAAGCATTTTTAACCTACAGTTGGTGCTGACATTGTTATGCAATGTATGTATAGTATAGGGAGTGAAAATAAAACGTAGTGTGAGAGACTTGTAGAGAATTAATTAACACATTTCTCACAAGTGCACAATAACTAAATATTACTCTAAACACAAAAATTTGAATGTTTATTCCGATATGTATAGCAAATTTTCAAGAGAAAAATGTAATATAGTTATGAATTATTAATTTATACTTCTTATTTCGAAAACTATATCCTTAATTCTTTAGGCGAATAATTTTAAAATATTGATTGAAAATTTTAATATTTTTAATCATTCTTATCTTTGTTTTTAAACTTTAACTTCAAAATTCATTTGTGAACTGTAAACTCAAACTTCATTTGATGTCATTTGATGTACATCTACTCACAAATGTAATAATGTAAAAAAATTGCTGCAAATGTGCATATTACGACGTGAAACATATTTAAAAAATACGTTTGTGTAATTATTGAAAAAAAAGAATACACCAAAATGAACTTACCTTCATATTAAACCGTGCAATTAGCATTATCCGTTGGAAAAGTTTGAAGAAACAATGTTGAGCCATTTTTTAGAAAATGAGATTTGTACGTTTCTGAAAATGCGGAAGTTTGAGCTCATTTTCAGAAAAAACTGTTCAGTTTTCGAGAAATTTATTTCACATAATTTGAGTCATATAAATACAATAAAATGAAAAAATTTCAGGAAATATAAATATGAGTGACATGTTAGACAAACCAAAAAATTAAATTTTTGTAAATTTAGAAAAAAACAAAAAATAGAGCTATATGGTGTTTATGTCATCTTATAAAGTGAATTAAGCACTATTACTAACAAACATTTAAAGAAAAAAATCTGGAGCCGTTTTTGAGAAAATAATGTTTTTGTATTTTTTTGAAATTGCAAATATTGTGCGTAATATTGCAAGAAAAGTACTAAAATTTTCAAAAAAAAATGTACCCTCTCCCTCAGAAAAATTGTCGTTCAAAATTCTATCTTCCACACCGCGCCGACAAACTTGGACACCCCTCGGCCTGGGGGAGGGCAGGGGAGGGACGCGTTGACCAATCGCTAGCAGGTAGAACCACAGTTGTCTGTGATTGGTGCAACATCCCAAGGGGCAGAAAGAACGCTGTCTCAGGGGGAGGGGGCTAGTTCGTTTACGTACGAGACGGAAATATCGTCATATTTCCCTGCCGAAGGAGGTAGTTTGCCTGCGCGTACGCCACGACGAAAAAAATATTTCTAAGCGGGGTTTTCCGTCCAGAATGATTGTCTATAGACCAGTAAATATTTATCATTTTAGCAACAATTATTCTAACTTTTAGTAATCGATTTGTAACTCCTGACAAAATGCTATTTTGAGATATTCATATCAGACACAATTTGCGGAGCCTTCCCGGGCGTTCTAACGCATATTTCGAATTTGTTTATAAAATTATAAATTGTTGCAAAATTGTTAATTCGCTGTTTTTGGTTCTGGGACATCGGGAGACTCTCCCTCACTTTAGATTTGCAAAATTTGGAAATTGTTTATAAATTTGCAATTGTTGCAAATTTTTTTATTGTCTAATCTGAATGGCGTTTAAATGTGATGCAAAATTCCGGAATCCGTTCGGTGCTATTATATCTCGTTCTCGAGATATATGTAATTGTTTATAAGAAATTAACATCTTAGTAGACCCCATTTGTTTGCGCTTAATTCATTCGCGCTAGCAGAATAGCGTGGGATGGGCCTACTGAAAAAACAGTTCTCCAATGCCGCGCTTTTGCCTGCCACATACGCTTAAAATGCACTTGCTTGTAAACAAATTCTGTGGCCAATTTAATTATGATAAATTCGTATTTTTACGGCGAGTATGAGCCTAACTTTTATTTGGTTTTTATATTCTCTTTTAAGTCCTGCAATTTGCAAGTCGATATATTTATCAAATAGGAAAGAAATTGATTATAAAAAAATATTTTTCAAGGTGCATTACGCCCAAACAATTGTTTCTGCTTTTCTATCAAAGGGGTGTTGAGCAACCGAATAACTGTATTATTAATTTTTTTAAGTCCCCTGTTAACACCGAGAGTCAGAAACTATTTGTTCCTCTTGTTTAACCATTACCATTAAAAATAGGGAAACATATTGCTTAGCTGTTTGCTATAAACTGCACTGGATTGGATGAAGGTAGTGTTAAGGTTTTCAAATACAGAAATATTCAATTTTGTGTTTTGAAAGATCACATGAGTAGAATCACACATCACAATATTTACACAAGTATAGAAATTTCTAAATAAACGTAAAATAACTTTAAGTTAATACTTTCCATTCAATTTATCATTCCTTTCTAAAACTGCACATTTTGCATGATGATTTCATTGTATAATATTCAAATCAGAGCTTTATGTGCTAAATCTACGCATTGTTAATACATATTTTTAAACAACATTAATATATTTAATATACATTTAAAAGGTTTTTAGATTGGCGAACGTTTCAATGAAATTTCATGAATTCCTAAATGCTTGAAAATAAATACTTGTAAAATTAAATACTTGTAGAGTGTGAAAATATAACAAACTCACGCATTTGGTAAAACGAGTTGATATTACTAAAAGAAAGTAAAACAGATGTTATAGCAATTCAAAGAGATTTAGCGTTTGTTTACAGTTTAGTAAATATCAATGCTCTAGCATTTCCCAGTGAAAATACATAGAACGAACTTGGTGGTCAAGTGATATGACCTTCCCAACACAGACTACATTTCAGTATCGTCAGAGTTTGAAGGTGGTTTGTTGGCCACCATTCTACGAATCTATCAAAACCTTGAATTTTGCACGACCATCTGTACAGCGAGAACGTAGCGGTTTATTAAACGGAAACGGGCCATTCGAGGTATCTAATGTGCACTCTTTGAAAACGTTTAACCATTATAAACTATCCCTAAGAAAAATATCAAATAAACAATGTTAAAGGTCACCAATATTTTTGAGGTAGCTCCTGGAAAGTAAAGAAAACTAACTAGTACGAGAATGGAACTTACTTGGCTATCCAGGAGACGCCGCGTCCAGGGCACTGGTGGCGACGTTTCGATCGCCATTTTGCGATCTTCATCAGGGCGTAGTATTGCGCCCTCCCAGATAGCCAAGTAAGTTCCAATTCCGGCCGCGGAAGCCTACGCTCTCACTAGTACGAGAATGCAATTTTGTAAAACTAATAGTTTATTTCTTATATTGAAACACAACGCGTTTCTGGTCGGTCCGCGATTGAATTACCCAGGCAATGAGGATTATTTGGGGAGAATCAGACTGGAAGGATTCAAGGACGGGCGAACGAGAGGGCGCGAGACCGAAGGCAGGCACAAAGCATGTACTAGCAAGAAGGAATGGCAATGGCGGTGGGAGACCGGAGTGAAAAAGACCCTAAAACCGATGAACGATGGAAAGCAATGGTAAATGTAATGCATTGGTAAGTGATGCAATGGTAAATGCAATGGTAAGTGACAACGTCTGAAGTGAAGAATTGTAGTGATTGAATTGTAGTGGACCAAAAAATACGTGGTTCCACTAAAAAACAAAGTTACCTCAACAACTCGAAAAATGCAAGTGATAAAATGGAAAAGAATACATGCATTAGTTAGCCCCATTCACTCATGCCTGTGTGGAGGAGATCCTACAACCAGACGCTCTACCGTCCTTGAACTCGCTCCCTGGTATAATATTTTCGTAGGATAACGCCCGCCCGCGCACTACAGCGAGCTCTAGGGAGTGCCTGCAAGCCACTTGCCCCGTTCCATGGCCCGCAGCATCTCCCAGATCTCTCCCTGGACGTCTGGGATGCAGTAGGACGCGTCCTTCACGACACTCCCTGCCGGCGCAGCATTCAGGAAGTGTGTGCGTCCATTCAAGAGGCGTGGGACGGGGTATTGAAGGACGCCATCCGACATCTCTACGAGTCACTGCCGCGGCGCCTGGCTTATTGTTTGTGAAACATTCGCACCCCCACTGAGGATCGCAGTTTTCAATACATTGTGCAATAAATATTGTACACTGTGAGCTGAAAGTGTAATCGTTTTACATCCTGGATACCCTCTTCTTCCATCTCACATTACACACCATTTGCACTCGTTTTTCTGGGTGCATTTCTTTTTTGTGTAAAAGTGTAGTTCTAAAGTTATCAATTTAAAAAAAATCATCATCCCACGTAATGCAAATTACACTACAATGAACAGAATCGTATTTACTTGGGGAGGTTAACAATGGTTCAATTAAAATCTTTTTATGGGCAACGTTTTATGGCCAAAGCACAGAAATGAAAAATTTCATATGTTTCATTAAAACTAACGTAACTCGAAATTCTCTGAACCGATCCTTCAAAACTGGCATATTCCAAATTATTTAACAGTTTAACGCTTACTTTGATCAACTAAAGCTACAAAAAACAGAAATAACACACTGATTTGTTGTGATTTAATCCAAAAGACACCAATCCAATTCGAAATAACACAGTTTCGCTCTTCTTAACCACCCGATCGCAGCTCTACCATCAATGTTTCACTTTATAGTTATGAACATGTTCCACCTTCCAACAAGTGACATAACAGTACACTACCGGTAATATTGTGAAGCTCGAGAAAACACACTTTTACTGACTGTTCCACAATCATTTCTGCTACTCTGTCATAGTAACAACTAAAAAATGAAAATGTTTTATTTGTGTCACTTTCGTGGCAAGGGTGCGACATGTCGTTGAATCCCAATCACTTTCTATCCGAAAGTATATTTTGTAATAACCATTTGGTTTTGAGTTGCCTTAGAACTTCTGTTACGATCATGTGCTGTCTCTGAGATTGGAGTAGTTTTATACAAATTATTTTCCGTGTTTCGTTTTATGTTTAAGATTTTTCTCACATTAGCAATGGTATAATAATCAAGAAAATAAAAGTATGTTTATTAATAAATAAAATGAAAATAATGTGATTTTTATTAATAGCTTAGAAAAGTTCTTAACAATTTGTTTCATATTTTTTCTTCGCAGCTAATAATTTAAGTTCGCATAGATAAGATTTGAAATGTTACATTAAAAAACTTTATGTACGTACGATTGTGTTATGAGATATAAAGACTAAAAAGAAAATTCCACATTTTTAAAATTTTTGTTGTTGAATGTCACCTTAAATGCAGGTAATAATGAATGGTCTTGAAACAGTTCCTGGTAAACGGTTTCTGTCTCTAAACGTCCCGCAACATAACAAAGTATACATAAGAGACTCATTTCATTCGTGATCCTTGCACGGAATACCCCGATATACATCCGCTTAAAGAGTGATAGGGCCCTGTAAAATTAGCATATTAATGACGCGAACGCGTCTTTCGAGAGCGAAAGCCGTAAAGAAGACTTTTACGAACCATTAGTCTGGACGGCATCCAGCCTACCTCCAGCACGAAACCCCATTGACCAATTAAACAACACGCTGGTTGTGTCAGCTACCTGGGTTCTCACACTCGCCACTAAAATGTTTTGTGACGACTTCGCTTGGGCTAGTTACGACGAGTAGGTTATGGCATTTGCGACGTTAACCGTTTCCGGTTTATTTACGTACGTTGTGGCTTCTCAGCAGATCTAGATGAGAAGGCGCTAGCATGAGACTTGTAAAACACCATCAAAGTCAAAAGATAGATACTTTTCTGTAGCATTTTGCACAAAACTCAATTAATAAGAAATAAAAGTTTACATGATAGTGATAGTGATGGCACGGATCTTTTTTGAAAAAAAGAGTTAAATATATTTTTTTTAGAAATGTGTAGTGTCGGTTCTCAATATCAACCATTCTCAAATGATCGATATCATTCCCTCCGGGTCTACTTATACTATCTTAGTGTCGATATTTATTCCGTTATTTAAAAATGGCCACGATCCCATTTCTGAACAAAAGAGGTAAAAGTGATGGAGTAAGAGTGAATGTGTTCATTGGTTCCTAACCAAGGAGATGAACGGTCGGGAAACGCGTGGACGGAAGGGAGAAAGGGCGGACGGACGGGAGAACGGCCGGACGGCCGGGAGAACGGCCGGAAGGACGGGAGAACGGCCGGCCGGACGGGAGAACGGCCGGACAGACAGACAGACGGACGGACGGACGGACGGACGGACGGACGGACGGACGGACGGACGGACGGACGGACGGACGGACGGACGGACGGACGGACGGACGGACGGACGGACGGACGGGAGAAAGATGGGCACCAGACGGATTAAATCCGTACTACCCTGCGAGAAAGAAGAAATTCTCTTCATTAACAACTGTTGTTTTACAAAGCTCATTTTAAAGGGGATCTGATGATGAAGGGGAACTGATGTGGAGGTGCTACAATCCGCTCTACATGTCAGTATTGCGGGTTGCCGGGCAGAAGTTTCAGGCGTTGACGTTGGGTGCTGCCTTAATCAATATGCTTAGTTATCACGAGTATGTGACAGAGGTACATGGCGAAACGTAGTTTGGCGCGAGACGTTTCCGAGGTAGTAAATCAACACGCAATTGCAGCGTTTCGCCTTAGGTCCAAGCCATAAACTCAGTAATTGTTTCCGCGGCACAACGGCTTCTGAGCTCTCAGCTCTTGGAGCTGTGCATCAGAGGATTTGTACACCTTCCCTACATCCATGTGCAGCAATAGAATAAAAAATAGCCAATTAAATCATCTTATGTGAGTGTGAGCGTAAGGCTATTAAAATAATTTAAAGACAGGATTTTTTAACTTGTTGCCATTGCAAATTTTATTCAATTCTTTCAGGTATGTCCAAGTAATACTGCTACCAAGTAGTACAATTCACACTACAATCAGCAGCATCGTGTTTACTTAGAAAGACTGACAATGGTTCAATTATAAATTATAATTCCAGATGATTAATTCATGCAAGGCCCGTCGTCTGCAAGGATACAAACTTTAATTTACAGCCTTGCAGAAATCCTTTGGATTCCAATTTACTGCGCAGATTGGGACCACTTTTCCCTATGCACCCAATTGACAATAAGCAGGTTTCATTCGCTCTTCCCCGGGAGCACTTCACTCGTCTGTTTCAATCCGCTACGAGTCGTCCGCACCAACGTCTGTTCTGGAAGCCACGTGCACCCACTGCCCAGCTACGTCATAGTCGGTTCGAATAGGTCGTTAATGCCACCCTACTAATCGCAGTCCCTATTTACCAACAATGAAAAAATGCATAACAAGAAATGAATGGAAAACATATGAAAAGTAGCATAACTAAAAGTGAAATAAATGAGAGGAATGTGTGCTTTCATTTGTGTTAGTCGACCATATTATTGTGAAAATTATAAGTGATTATTACGTGGAAAGAAAATGTGAGAATTAAAATTGATATAACGGCTGTACAAACAGCAAAATCAGTCAGTAGAGAATAGTAATCATCAGGATTGGCTCATCTGAT
>BLKR01013447.1:0-11269 GCA_011170035.1 Teleogryllus occipitalis | reverse complement strand
TATGCCCGGAAGCCAAGCTGGGCATTTTTTTAAAGAGGTACAATATACCATATCACCCACCTGGAATCTTGGTTGCGTTCCCACCGACCTGTAAGGATCCACCGGGCTTAGCAGTGACAACAACGTTCTCGGTTGTCTCCCGTGTAGTACCTCGGCAGGGCTCCTGCCGTCCGCGCCTGGCAAAGTGCGGAAGGTGACCAAGACCCGCAGCAGCGCTCTGGACCTGTGCGTACCTGCTGCGCGCGCTTTCGACATGGCTGTCTTGAACGTTCTCACGAACCTCTCCGCTTCCCCGTTCGATTGCGGGTGAAACGGCGGTGCACAGACATGTTGGATCCCATTGCTCGCGCAGAAATTCGCAAACTCTTGGGATGTGAATTGGGTTCCGTTGTCTGACACCAACGTGACCGGTAGCCCCTCGGTCACAAAAATTCTTTCTAGCGCATTGATGGTCTGAGTCGACGTGGTGTTAGCCATTTCCACTACGTATGGGTAATTAGACTTGGCGTCTACTACGACCAACCACATCTTGTCCCAAAATGGGCCCGCGAAGTCTATGTGTACCCGTTCCCACGGCTCACTAGGCTCAGGCCAGGAAACCAAATCCTTCCTAGGTGCGCTCTGATTTAACTGGCAGGCCTCACATCTCTTGAGCAACTGTACGATGTCCGAGTTCATCCCCTCCCAGAAGCAGTGACGACGCGCCAGCTGCTTCGTGCGGACCACCCCCAGTGTCCCTCATGGAGGAGGTCCAATACGGTCTTCCTTAGTACCTTCGGGATGACGACTCTCGTAAATTCCTCTCCGGCTAAGAGCAACACTCCTGCCTTGCAAGTCAACCTGTCTTTCTTGTTATACCAGGATGCATTGCTCCTCAAGCACCTAAGTGGCCAGCCTTCCCTAACATAATTCCTCACTGCCCGCAGCTCTGGATCCTTATCCGTCTCCTGCGCGATTCTTCTGGGCTCCCAATGGGAACTCCGACAGTACCAGGCATTCTTCCGTATCAATCTGGAGGCACTCTTCCTCCAGCTTGTCGAACTCCAGGTCCGGACCTCCTGGCAACCTGGATAAAGCGTCCGCATTGGCGTGCTGCGTTGTGCTTCTGAAGTGGATCTGGTAATTGTAGTCTGCCAAGAATAGCGCCCATCTTTGCAGTTTCTTCGCTGTGCTCTCCGGGATCCGCTTTCCAGGGTGAAATAGTTGCACTAGCGGCTTGTGGTCAGTAATTATATGGAATTTACTGCCATATAAATAATCGTTGAACTTTCTCACCGCGAAGATTATTCCCAACGCCTCCTTTTCAATTTGCGAATAATTTCTTTGATGTTTGTTGAGGGATTTTGACGCAAACGCAATAGGCCTCTCCATCCCATTGCTGTCCTTCTGCGATAATACCGCCCCAAGACCATACTCAGAGGCGTCCGCTGCTACCGTGGTGAGCCTACCCGGCACAAAATGATTTAACTTAACTGTTTTCACCAGTTCTTCCTTCAACTGGTTCAGAGCTCTTTCGCAGTCTTGAGACCATACAAATTTCACTCCTTTCTTCCTCAGCTTGTTTAGTGGAGCTGCGATAGTAGAAAAATTCCTAATGAACTTGTTATAATAGTTCACTTTTCCCAATAATGCTTGCAGCTGCTTCACGTCTGCCGGCGGTGGCAGCCGTAGGATGGCTTCTACGTGCTGGCTAGTGGGTGAAATGCCGGTGCTATCCAGCATGTGCCCCAAGAACACTACCTGGTCCTTAAAGAATTCACACTTGGCCTTGTTCACCCTCAAACCATTGTCTTGGAGCACCTTAAATAAACTCTTCAAGTTTTCCTCGTGTTCCTTTTCCGTGCTCCCCGTGACTATGATATCGTCCAGGTAGTTACAACAGCCCCTCAGCTCCGCTGTCAACTGTTCTAGACAGCGCTGGAACAGTGCGGCTGCGGAATTCACGCCGAATGGCAGCCTGTTATATCTGAAGAGTCCTAACGGGGTGTTAATCACCAAAACTTCCTTGGCTTCCTGGTCGAGTGGTAGCTGTAGGTATGCGTCCCGTAGGTCAATTTTTGAGAATTGTCGTCCACCAGACAATTTATAGAACAGATCTTCCGGCTTCGGGATTGGATATTGCTCTACTTCCACCTGTTGGTTCACAGTACTCTTGAAATCACCGCACAATCTAATCGAACCATTGGCTTTCTTTACCACGACCAACGGTGTGGCCCACTGGCTTGTTGATACTGGAGTGATAACACCGTCCGCCTGCAGCCGTCTCAGCTCTTCGGCTACTTTTTCCCTGAGGGCCCACGGGACTGGTCTTGCTTTGAAAAAGCGTGGCTTGTGCCCCTCCTTCAACTGGATGCTTGCTCGGAAGTGTTTACATTCCCCGAGCCCGGGAGAGAACACTTCTGGAAACTCTTGTTCCAGCTTCCCGACGACCTGTGTTTCTTCGTTATTCGCGACCTGGTTCACTGAGTCAATTACTCCAAACCCGAGTTTATCAAAGGAGTCGAGGCCCAAAATGTTCGTCACGTCGTAGCGGTCCACCACGATCACTTCAATATCAGCCTGCTTCTTCTTGTAAGCTGCCCTTAGCGACACTTTCCCCAACACCTTAATTGAGGTCCTGCCGAAGGCGTACAAGCCTTTCTGCACCCTCTGACACCTGGGTGCCCCTAACCGCCAGTAGGTTTCTAAATTGATGAGTGTTACCGCGGCCCCTGTATCTAGCAGGAAACTCACCGGCACTTTTCCCAACTCAATTTTGACCATTAGTTTATCTTGCTTGCTGGTATCGAGCACTTGACTGATCATATCGATTTCCATGTCTTGCTCTTGTTTCTTGTACCGTTCCGCGTGTCTCTTTTTTCCGCATACTTCCCTAATGTGGCCCACTTTTTTGCACCAAAAACACTGCGCGTTTCTGAACCTACATTGTTCTCTTGCATGTAACCTCTCACAGTTTTTACACGACTTCTTTCTTTGCACACTGTCACTGTCACTTCCACTGCCACTGGCTCTCTTGAACACTGGTTTGCCGCTGGGCCGGGGGTTACGCCTCCACTCACAGTGGTTGCCGCCTTTGTTGCGGTAACCTTTCCCGGCACTGTCACTATACTCACTGGAGTCACTGTCGGTCTCGTATTCTTTTGCCGTCTTTCCGCTGCGTACCGACCCACTGTTTCTGACGTGGTGCAAGTGCGATTCTGCTGCGATCTGGCGAGCTGTCTCACAAGTCATTTCGTACGTCTTACATAGGTTGTGTATTTCCTCTAATGAAGGGTTATCACTTTGTAAGGCTTGAAACCTAATTTTCTCTTCCGGTGTGTGTAGCACTACCATGTCCCTTATTAAAGTCTCAGCGTATGACACTTCCTTATCTGATGGCGGGCACTTGAACTGACAATGCCGCGCCAGCCCGGCTAGCTCTGTAATCCACTCACTGTGTGTTTGCCCCTCACTTTTTCTGCATTGGAAAAATTTGAACCTAGCTGCTACCACATGAGGCACTTTGTTGAAGTAACTGTTGAGCTTCTCTAGCATTTCTGCCCATTTGACACTCGATATTTCTCTCTCTGGGAACAGTTTTTTCACTAGGTTGGTCACCTTGTTACCTACGCAGCTCAAAAAGAACGCCTTTTTCATTTTTGCGTCTCCTACCTTGTAACACAGTAGGTGCTGCTCCAACCTGTGTATGTACTCGGCCCATTCCTCTGCGTCTGGTCGGAAACCAGGGAACTGTGGAGGGGAGCGGGCACTGACCGCCTCCAACAATGCAGCCATCTGCGTATCAGCCTGTTGCCGCTGCTGCTGCATCTGCTGTTGTTGTAGCTCGAGCTGCTTCTGCTGTTGTTGCATCTGTTGTTGCTGTTGCTGCTGCATCTGCTGTTGTTGCAACTCGAGCTGCTTCTGCTGTTGTTGTATCTGTGCTTCCGCCAGCTGCCGCTGCTGCTGCATTTGTTGTTGCTGTTGCTGCATCTGTTGCTGCATCAGCGTAATTAAAGTTGTTATTTGTTCGGACTCCATGTCGTTGTTTTCTCCTCGTCGCCAATTTGAAGTGTCCAAGTTACAAACACAAAGGTTCAATAAACAATTTATTGCCAACAACCAAGTACAAAGCTATAGTGCCGGATATCCTGAAGAATTGGTACAGAGACGAAGCCGTGTTGTCGTAAGTCCAGAAGATGTACCAATGTATGCCGAGTCCACCAAGTAACCAGAAAGAAGAGTCCGTTGTCGTAGCGCTGTTGTCGTAGCCTATCGCACTTCACCGTAACCACCACTTAAACACTGTCTCGACGCACTTTCACCGCTGCTCGCTCGCTCACTCACTGACTGCTGCCTCAGCTCCGCGTCGAGGTTTTATAGCCCCCCCGGGCCGTAGGCCCGCCGACTGGCTGTGCAAAAGGGGCGGGGTCGAATCTTGCCCCGCTCGCTCAGGCGTGGCGGCCGCACTCAGCCGAGCACCGCTGGCCCGCGCTTGTTGCTGGCCGCTGCCGCCAGGGGCGGTAACGCCCCCCTGACGTGCTCCTGTGGCGGCACATTCCATCATGTGCGGCCGGTCACGACATGAAACATTATGTTGCATTTCTCATGTGTATGTGCTGAGAATACTATAACATTTGAGGTTTGTTGTTGTTTTTTTTTTCTTTTGGAACAGCAAAGAAAAATGTATTACTGTCTCTATCAAAATAATTGCAGAAAAATGCACCAGCAGACGTTTCGTTTGAATTGTTTGGGACTTCAGTTGATAGATGAAGTGTTAGTTTGGCAAAAATTTCATTATTAAAATATTATATAACCTTTACCAATAATACGAGACAGTATGTCCTGTACCCTGCTAACACCACGAGTTTCTCTACAGAAGGGGTAGGAAGGGAAGGGGGATCGGGTTTCTACGTGCGAGAGATCTCGCGCGGATACACTAGTCTTCTATTGCATAACAGTGAGAGTATGTATGTTTCTATGTGATACGAATACTTCTGAACAATTGAAGTGATTGCTCCCAAATTTGGTACGAATACTTTTGAATGGCCAAGAATTTAAAAAAAATAAAAAAAATTGCGTAGTTGCGATTTCTTAATATTCCCCTAAAATGTGCTTTTTACAATATTTGTTTTTAGCTAAATACGATCCCAAATGCTTTTTGAGCGACATTGTACAGGGAGAGGTGGCTCAGGGTATCAACTGTTGTCACTGCAGTGTCCCTGACCGGGAGATCTTAGGTTCGAGCCCCGGCGATGGCAGGATTTTCGACATTAGCTAGAAAGCTAGATCGAATTCTGTCGCTGTGTGGAGGAGAATTCTAATTGCCGGCTGTTTTGATCGATAGTTTTCCGTGGTTTTTCCAATTAACCCCAGGCGAATGCCGATGCAGGACCCTAACAATCGAGCTTTGGACAGCGCGCGATCTTTCCTTGCTCTTACTTGTCTTATCATCTCCCTTTGCTGACATACACTTGCACTTACATGTACTACACTAACAAAGCAGGGAGAATGTTCGGGAGCATAGAATTGTCCCGGGTGGGGCGGTGGTCCCTGGTACTGGTTGGGCGAAACCCCGTTAGCCGATTGTAGGCCTGTGCAGGATCTCACCATCAAGGGGAGGGGGAGATCACCGCAACCTCTCGAGGAAAATGCATGCACTACACCTACGGGAATAATGACCTTAGTAGTTGACGCTCCCGGAATCACTAATTAATTAATCATTCAATCCAAAAAGGGTGCCGGATGACTCGGGGCGGGGCTAAACGTGACCGGGTGCGGGGACAGCCGTCAGGAACGTGTCAGGAGGAGAATTCTCGCGGCCGGCTGCTCTGATCGGCAGTTTTCCGTGGTTACTCCGATGAACACCAGGCGAATGCCGGAGCAGTACCCTAACAAAAGGGCCACGGACAGCGTGCGATCTTTCTTACCTCTTCCTTGCCTTATCCTCTCCCTTACATACACACACACACTTACACTAACATGCACTACACTACCACATATTCCGGGAGACCGGTCTGGAGCTTAGAGCTTGTTCTGGCTGGGGCGGTGCTTCGCTGGTGGGAGAGTCCTGGTAAGGGGGAAACCCCACTAGCCGACGGTAGGTCGGCGCCGGATCTCGCCATCCAGCGGGGGAAGACCACCGCCATCTCCCGAAGAAAAAACATGTACTACACTTATCTGAAGACGTTGGAGGCATTCGCCAACGGCCTGAGCATCGCTCGCGCACTACCTGCGTTACACGGACGCACTGGTGCCGATCTATGACGCCGACCGCAAGGAGGATCGAATAAATGAAAAAAATCTAAATGAATTCAAAGGAAAAAATTATTTTTGATTTCCTTAGACGTTGAAACACGACTTGCGCACCCAAAGAAAACGCCACTGATCCGAGCATTCCAAAGAACGTCCTTCGCCCAATCCCATCCAAGGGTCGACGCGCCGGGGTCCCAGCTGGCGGGTAACCGGGCGAACCCGGCAACACGGAGCTTAGCATCGCCTACTCTCTGCAATCACGAAGAGAGTCCCGCCGTGAAACTCAGATTCCGGGTAATCGCCCACATCTCTCCACCAGAAACCATGCCCGCTTACGCACTCATGATTCCTCCCCTGCGGAGAAGATCACGCGCAGTCTGTGGCCCGTTTGTTAGAGTACTGGTCCGGCATTTGCCTGGCATTGATCTGAGAAACCACTGAAAACTAACTATCAGAGCTTCCGGCCATCAGAAGAATTTTTCTCCAGACAGCGACTGAACTTGACCTAGTTATCGTCGAAAATCCTGGCACCGTCGGGACTCGAACCTAGAACGTCCCGGTCAGAGGCAATGTCTGCAGGACAGCCACGGCAGGCCTGGATAGGCCCGCTTGACTAGATTATACATTTACTCACGGATCTACCTTGCAGGGGAGAAGGGGACGCCCATAATTTTTTAGGACATCCAATTTTATTCAAATTTAATTTTTTGCAAAAAAATATTTTAATTTAACTTATATAATGATTCGTTTTATAATATTCAGACTGTAAAATCAGAACATGGTACAGAGATATGTATTGGCATCGTTTATTTAAAAAACGGAAAAAATGTATATTGCCAAAGCATAAAATGCATATTATGAAAGTGCTCCCGAAATGGCTGAATGATGGATTTTCCCTCGACCCTGCATTTTCCTTTTGAAGAGGACCAATAAGCACATTGATTTCCACCACTACTGCTCTACAACCTCCATCATCGTGTGTTCATGGCTGTCGTCATTTTCTAAGTTTATTCTGGAAGGATATTATTAAATTCTTGAAAAGCTTTGTTTTACCTTGACTTTTGAATCTCCTGCGCACACTTTAGCATTAATCAATACAAAATTGTCCTGTTTGTAACCAAAATTCCGCGAAGATAGAACTTGCACGAGGGACCTGTGCCAATGGCTCACAGCACAGAGAGTGACGATTTCTATGAATGCAGTCTCAAAAACATCGACTTCGTCGCTTTTCGACAGGCATTTTCAGTACAAGAAGTTACATTCACATTTCGTATAAGAAAGCACACAAGAAAATTAGTATAACAAAGTACTAACGCTGCCAAAAGAAAGTTTCTGAGCGGGTACCATCTCTAGCTCACATGAGACTACCCGATGTATTGTGGACAGCAATAGGACACTGTAGATGACTTTACGGCGCATGCACAGTGTCTCCTTCCTGCGCAGCACTAATTGGCATGACGAAGCACGTGACTACAACACTTCAACTTCGTTTGCTAAAAAGCTAGACCAGACATTTGCCGCCATGTTTCATGGAGCGAGAACGGTTCAGAAACATTTTGAAAGTGGCATAAAGTGACAATTTACAACGAAAAATATCACGATGAAGATATAATTGAAATACAAATACTATTCAAAAAATGCTTCATATATCTGTTTCAATAACTTGTAGCAAGGCGATTATTTTGGCACATGGCTACGTTTAAAATTCCCGCTAATATTGTGACTCAAACTGGTGCCTGAAGCTCACTGGCTGAAGTCAGATGACGCGCAAGAGCTCAACCACCTCTTTCCACCATACTCTACGCGATTCCTTTGGTGCACACTGTAAGTGTTACATGTCAAGGTCTCTCGTGCACTTCAAGATTAAAAGAGAACAGCACATAACTTTCAATAACCATTTGTATATTATGACCAATTTATATTTTTCATAATGAATAGTCCAAGAAGTGAACATAAAGTTAATTTAGTAATATAATTTTCATAAATTTTCCAAGAGAATTAACCTATCTTGTCGGATAAAACAATTTTTCCACCATACCAAACATCAAAAAGTTGGTAAATTCAAAATAAGAGATTCGAATTTTTGTTTATTTTTTTAAATCGTATAAAACGTAATGCATATTGTTATTTATGAAGATGACCTATTGAAACTGAAGTTCGAGGAATATTACATTTATATGAAATGATCAACTTCAACATTAATGTTGAGATAGAATCTGATAACCAAAGACCACACTCGAGTATTTCTGCATTTCTTCCTTTCAACCAAACTATATTAGTATATTAACTACATAAACACAAAAAGGACAACAAACTCGCACTTTGGAATCATTTCCTCCAAGGGACATAAAGAACTCACTATTATCTTACCACATTGAGTCTGAATACCACTGTCTGGATGGATCGTCATCGGTATCCTCACTTTGCGTTTTTAGCTCTTGACTTGCCCATTCTGTTGCGGAATGATTTTCATCTGATCCACTCACAGTCATCTTTTCTTCAGTATCCCCACTCAATTCTATTCCTTTTACCGTATCAATATCTAACCTCTGTGATTCTGCTGTGGCTTCTATTTCAGAATCCGTTATCGCCTCATCCATGTCCTCTGATCCTTTGAAACTTTTACTAGAATCGCTTATTAATACACTGGAACTGCTTTCACTCCTACTTATTTCATCATCATCATCGTCATCATCATCATTTTCATCTGAATCTTCATTCCCAGGCAATCTATAATTTCTTTCATACTGCATGGTTTCCTGTTTACGATTAATAAGTTCGGCTGAACCTTTGCCTAATAACACCACAACATGCTCATCAACAAATCCCTCTCTCAGACATTCTCCTTCATTGTTTCTCACTCCTTCCACTACTGTTTTTTCTATGATTCTTTTGACACCATACTTAATGCCTTGGCTATTCAATTGGACACAGAAGTTATCTTTTTCTAATGATAAACGACTGTTGACTTCTATACATTCCTTGAAACCCGTTGCGTTTCCTGACATTCTGTTCTCAAGATCTTTTCGTAATGCATCTTTTATTTTCTTGACAACTTCCGCAGCCCTTGTAGCAGCAAGAGAAGCATACTGCAGAATTATCTGAGCAGTGGCTGGAGCATGTCCGCCCAAGTGGAGAGTACACAGTTCTCGACATGAATTCACTCCAAAGGTAAGCACCCCGTCAGACACACGTTCTTCGATGGTCGAAGGATCTGCGAGAATGCAATTTGCTCTACGAAAAACTGCGTATGAAACACATACAGGATAGTGATGCACTGTGAGAGGCAGTAAATCTCTTTCTCCAGGGGCGTGAATGATCATTTGATCTCCTGTAGTTGTAACGTCGGGGCGGCGAAAATGAGACAAAGCGGTGAGAGCAGCGATAGACGCTGCATCCACCATATTTCCTTCGTGATTAAGAATAGTTATATCGACTCTCACGGCCCAAACTTTTTCTTCGGCAGAAATGCAAAGAGATTCCAAATCCAAGCATCGCGAATCTTTTAAACATTTTTCTAATAATCGATTTAACTGAACTGCAAGCTCTGTTTGCCGCCCGGCTTCAAAATGAGGTGCAGCCATCGGACTTAATTCCACAAATAATAAGAGTAATCCTTCATTTGGACGGGTGGACTTAGGTTGCTGAACTTCGCATGACACGTGTGCTATTACCTTCGTTTCTCCCAAGGCAACAAGACAACATCCCCAATCACTTCCAAAGTGAATTTTCAAGTCTCGAAATTCATCAAGTGCTCGTCCATCCAGTCTTCTGTTTTCTGACAGAGCATTTAGTATAAATATTCTTTCGTTTTTTGACAATGCGGTTTCTTTCATTTTGACGCTGCATAAACAAACTGTTCAAATTCAAACTAGCAGTTGAATACGAATCTAGGCAAACGGGAAGAAATTTACATAAACAAAACAAATGAATAAGCAAAAGAACGTCTCAATGCTATTGCTTTCATGTTCTTGAAGAGCAGAACGCAAAATAGTGATAATTCGTGCACTATGAAATACAAGCAATTTGAGTTTTGTGGACACAAAAAATTTGTTTAGAAATCTTTCCGTTCTATCTCCTGAAATATTTCATTTGATTTCTTAATAATTTACTATTAAAATGTCAGTAAATGTCACTGAAAATATTGTCTTATTAATTAAAAACATATTTAAAAGATTCTTAAAAGTAGTTTTATTTTGAAGTCATACTGTGCGCACAGAGATTATGACCATTATTACTTACAATCTACTCCCTACATTTCAGGAGTGAATAAAAATCAACAAAATTCTATAAATATTATTACTGAATGAATGAGAGCTATGTATCCTTTAAATTACGACTATTACTGTTGGAAATATATAATTTTTAAAATTAATTCTTTAAAAAATACTTAAAACGTAAGTTTTTAATTTGGATCTAGAATCTATGTTGGGCACAAAAATGAATTTTTTCTGTTATAAAATATACTAATGTCACACTATTTACAATTCAGCTCTTTATTTAATCAGTAGTAGTATTTTGAGTCAACAATGGAATATTTTATAAAACATTCTGACTGTTTGGTGAAACATAGTGATCTGGAATCACAGCGGCTTGTGGATGGGAAGTTGGCTCACCTGCAAATAATGTTTATGTTCTAAAATAGTAAATAAGAAAAACTGCAAATTCATGGCTAACTGAGAATGTGTCAATGTAGAAAAAAGTATCTAACATACATTTATGACTGACATCGGCGCAACGTCCTAAAAACAAGATCATCAAACAATTCATCTCAGGGCTGCAATCCAACTTCTGAAGAATCTCTCGAGGAGGAAAAAAATTACATTTTCGGGTTCAGTGACTCCCAAAATCCTATATTAGCATCAAAATCCAGAAAACTGTTGTTTTCAATATTAAAAACTTGTAGTTAATGAAATACTAATTTCATCGAGCTACAGTTTTGCAAATTGTTTAATACTTGTTTGTTTAAAAGAGTTAATTATAAATTTATATTATTTAATACTGTGATCTCTTGTTATTTTAACTTCTCCTGCACGAC
>BLKR01013446.1:0-11279 GCA_011170035.1 Teleogryllus occipitalis | reverse complement strand
TGACGTGAAAATTTAGTTTTGTTCTACAGCGCCATCTAGTGATTTATTCGATATTTTAACGGTTATTCTGCTTGGAGATGAATCCAACAAATCAGAGATAATTAAAATTTGGTCCAGCCGTTCTTGAGTTATAAATGCTGTGACTAACCCGACTTTGTTTAATATACATGCATATTTATTTATATATTTATTAGCTAGGTCATTTCGTGAGTTTGCACCTGTACCTAAATCAACTTTTAAACACCCTCGCCGGCCGCTTCATTTATCGACGTCCCCCACCCGCTCCTCTTGAAACAGCCAAGCCCACCCACCACGCTCCGCGGTGCTCGTTCTGTCCTCCCCGCCCTTGCCACTCTCCCCGCCCCCCCCCGCTCCCACGGCCTTTCGGCCCGCCTGCCTCACAGCTCTCCCACCCTCACCCCCGCAGTCCTCTTCCCGGGCCGCCCTTATGGCCTCCCGCCACCCCTCTCGGCCCGAATATCCCGCTCCTGCTCGTCCGCTCCGGCCCGCCCTGCTTGCCCCGCTGGCCCCGGTTGACGCCGCCTGTCGTGAGGCCCGTCCGGAGCCGCGCGCGCGAACACGTGTGGCGGCCTTGGCGGACGCATCCTGACGGCGGCGCCGCGGCGAGCCGCTCGCACAAGGCGCCCCTCACAGCGCGCCCAAACAGCTGCGCAACGGGCGCCGTTGCAGATGCGCATTCGGCGAAACCCCACCGTGCGCCGCTCGGGGTTCTACCTGGTGCGCGCTGGAGAAAGTCAGGGAAGGCGCTCACGTGATTTACTTCTTTCGTGAATGGAACATTCCCCAATTGCTTCACACTCAAACGAATGCCCTGAGCCACCGAAGATGGTGCTCATGTCGGGCTGGCGGTCGCGGGAAGACTCGGTGGCTGGCTCCGGGAGGGGTCGCCCGCTCCCGTGGGAACGGGGACAGTTCCCTGAGCGACGCGATGCGGTTGTTCCGGGAATTCACTTCAAGTGCGACCTCCGTGGCTGGGGGTCGGAACTATTTAGCTGAATAAATGTGTTTGGCATCAAGTGCTGATCACACGAGTTTAGCGTAAAGTTATAGCATTATTATTGCCTTCGTCTTCCCCTCTTTCATAGACATATTTGTTGTCTTCGTTGGTGTCGTTGTATTTTAGTTTCCTTCGCTATCTTTTTCGTCTATGTCGTTGCCATCGTTACTTTTTATTTTATATTCCTCTTCTTCGATGTACATTTTGACATTTGCCCTGTCTTCACCTTTATCACCTTCTCCATCTTCGTCACCTTCTTCTTGCTTGTTATATCCACCATTGCTGTCGTCGTCATTGTAGTGTTTCATATTTTTTTTCGTTGTTTTATTTATATTCTCCTCCTTTTCTACATCTACTGTTTTATTCTCTTTTGCTATTATTAGCATTGTCGTTCTTCTACGTCATCTCCAACGTCGTTGTTGCCTAAATCTTATTTGACTTGGTTGTCTCAAGGTTTTTTTGTTTTACTTTCTCATAGACTTTCAATTTAAGGACTTATACGAGCTCATTCGCACACTCATTCTAAAGCAGTATAGAGAAAACTTTGTATTGCTGTCGCTAAAAATGGCGAGTTGTTGGGCAGAAAATTGTATATCCCTGATGCCGAAAATGTGGTTAATTCTTAATCCTATTTGTTGAAAACTACTTCCCCTAACACATTGTGTAGACATTACGCACGTTTTGTGGAACCTTCAAATCGAAAAATTTGTTTAGGGCAAAAAGTCTTTCCGAAAGTGAACAAGAAGGCTAGATTTTCACCGAAATTGACATTTCACAATGGTTTGGCTGATGTCGTGGCTCATTGAATCTGAAATATATTTTTGGATTTAGGGGCTATTTTATGTGAAGTCGCAATGAAAAAATTGCATAATTTTCTGTAAAATTGCTCACCATTTTTTCTTTATTTTTTTAGCTGAACATTTTCCGTTTTTGGGAAGGATAGAAAGTAGCCCAAAATTATTTGTAGGAATTGTTGTAATCACCTATGTGAATTTGATAATATATACTAGAATTCCTGGAGGCATTTGCTTTTAAAATTACGTAAATATTCCCGACCGGATAAAATTTGGACTGTGCTGATTAGGCTTTTTCAATTTTTATGAAGTACCAAACGAGTCCTAAATCATTTTTATTTACATTTTATTTTCCAATATGTTTTTAATAAAAAATAAATTCTTGTATACATTCGTCTCGTATCGTGGAGTTTAATTGGAGAAGAATGAACATTGTGGAGCTACAAAAGCACATACTTCCTCGCATCATTTCTATAATGTGCAATTTTCTAAAATTTAGAGAGTTCAAAGAAATTGAATCCCGCGCCATTCTTCTAAGTTCCCTTCTTTTATCCGTGGAAAAATATTGAAAAAAATATTGCAGCTATTTTTGAGAAAGTATTTTTTTTAGAAATTGCGTAAATATTGGTAGTTACGCGAAATCTACTCGTTTTATCAAAAAATGTACTTGATTTTTTAAAACCTGATTTTTTACAATAGATTATGTTTAAAGCAAAAATTTCTATCTTTAATTTTGTGGTTTTGAAATGTTAACTTTTCGCTTTTTCCGAAAATACTGAGTTTGCCTAAAATTGCACTAGCGCCACATTATTTTACCGTTCCTCAATACATACGAGGAAAAAAATTAAAGAAAGAATTCGGAGCGATTTTTTACAAAAAAGTAAAAAACATTACTTAGATTTCCCGCAAAATTACGTGAAAACTACTCATATTTTCGCAAAATTCAATATGACCTAATTTCAATATCTGTCTTTCAAGAACAGATTTCATTAAGAAAAAAATTCTGGATTCTCTTTTCTCTTTTTTATTTTTTAATATATTTTTAATTCTTATATTGAGATTAAAATGTATGCTTAAATATTATATCTTTGAATTTTTCACATATATTGAACTTTATTTGAAAATGAATAAACCATTAATCCGTGAGCATATTGGAAAATTTGCATATGGAGAGAAAATTATTGAAAGGTGATTTGAAAAGGGAAATAAGTCCTTGTTCTATAGTTCTGAGAATAAAACAAACCTCATAACATCCACAGTTGGTATTTGGGACATTTGTGTTCTACACAAAAATTGTAGAACTAGTCGTTATTGATTACTTGGGTTACTCTAAAACTTCAAATTTGCATTTTTGTGATGACAGAGCATTTTTATACCTTGAAATTATTTTATGAAATTATTTTATAAAATAATTATGAAATATTAAAAAACAATATTTTGTTTCTTTATATTTGAACATATGAAACAATATAATCATAGAGTAAATAAACAATGAATTAACATATTGTGCTAAGTGAACATAAACTTTTACTAAATACTCTACTTTACTAAAAGCTCTTCCTAAATTAATAATACCTGCATATACTCATTATCGATTTCCACTTCAGTCGGTAGCTATGACAAATATTTCTGGTGGATATGGAGATAGCAGTGGGATGTATTCTTTTATTTTTTGAATATTGGCTATTTTCAATCCGCTGATTGGAAGAACGGCTGAGACATAAAATTCCTTGATTGCCAATTTGGAGGTGCCTGCCCCTTGGTCAACATGAATGAGTGTTTGATAAGCCCATCAATATATGTAGTACTCACGTGCCACGAGGTAACCATACATTATATGTTAGCTGCTTTACATGGAAGAAGCCACACCAGGCTCACAATGAGGACTGACAGAACGAGCAAGAAACTTGGTTGTCTTCTCATAATAGTTCGACCACTAGGATTTGAAGTCTATGATGTTCAGTGTCTATTACTGGTGTCATGAAGCATTTAGTCGTTTCCTAGCTGATAATACTAGTTCTTCTGTGTGAGGATCACACAGAAGTCCTAAACTTCTTTCTCTTTTCCAGGCATTACAATTTTCAGTTAGTAGTAGAACACATATTTAAGCTGGACAAGTTTCAATTTTACGTAAAGTAAAATCGTAGTAAAATTTTAATATTAGTTTGAGTTTTATACTAAAGAAAACATGTCGCTATAGTATTTTTTGGGCTTTTTCTTCGTTTTTTCGAAATAATGCAACCAGCCGAAAATTTTTTTTTTGAACGATCGATTTACAATGTGTTTTAGATCACATGTAGGCTCTTCGCAAATACTCAACCGTTATTTTTGTATTAATTTGAATTAAGTATTATTTTTTATATTTATTATTATATTAATGTAACATTTGCTTATGACTTGTGTATTATTGGCTGTGTATGTGTTTGTATTAAATGTTCATTGGGAATTTTTTTAATTATGCAAATTGGTTAATTCATGGCTAATGTTATTAGTGAGTGGATTATGTTATTAATGTCAAGTTTTGAATTGAGATAATTAAGTGAAATTAATTTATATTTTTACTTTACTATCATATTTTTATGTGCTTGATTAAATATTATTGGGCTAAAAAATTTGTTTTACAGTTTAAGATATATAGGAGGATTAAACGCATAATTCCTTAAAGGTAACAAAAGAATTGTTTTTATATTGAGGATGAATGTTGTAATTTTGAAAATAATTTTTAAGTAATCCAAATGGGTTTCGGTCAATTGAATAAACATTTTTGCGTTTTCAAAAAGTGGGGGTGCTAGCTTTCTCGGCGCATTTAGGGGAAATGAGTGGGTGTGGGATAAAAATGTTTTTGATGTCTCTAATGAGAACACAATTGGGGCGCAAGTTTTTGCGAGTTTGCGTGTTTATCTGTGGTAGAAAAAAATGTCTCATTGAACCCCAAATTATTTCGGAAGAATATTTGAATTTTCAAAATTTAGATTGATTTTTTAATTAGGATGAATTTTCGAATTTTCAAAAATTATGGCTTTTGGTCGACATTTTTTCAAGGTGTCTGGGGTTGGAATTTGAGGCTGTGAGGCGATTTATTCTTTTCCAGTAGGGAATTATTTTCAAGGACGTATTTTTTGCGTACACTGTAGCTGAGGTGCAGGTTCCCTATAACCTATCCTTCTTATGCTTATTTGTAAGGTTGTGAAACGAGATCAGTGACTTAAGTTTACTCTGACCGAGGGTTCACTATATCCGAATTCACTACAACCGGAGTCGACTATATTAATGGCATTCTTTTTTATTACTCGATTGTAAGGGAAAATGTCAGCTTCTCTAATTTTCGTATTAGAAAAGGCAGCCAACGTCCAAAATCTTGCAATGCGTTTTGTACTTCTCGGTAATGTCTCTTTGAAGGTAGTACTTTTATCTCCCAGCTGTCTCTTAATGATATCTTTTGTCACTGTTTCGTGCTTAGTGGCGTTTGTCATAAACAATACAGAAAACGTTTCTCATGCATTGCCTCTACGTAAGACGATGACAATTGACCGCAATTCTCAGAAGTGAATTTCAGTTTATCCTTTGTCGTAGCGAATAGGTCATCTGCAAGATGTAAAAAGTGCCCTGCTTTCATATCTGAAAGCACGCGAATCCGAGGAAACATCTGTGTGACTTGGTAGAACCGCGGGTCTCTGTTAAAAGAGCTCTTTCTGCCAATTAACTGGACAATTAAAAATTCTCTTTGCAGAATGACTCGAGAGCTTTACAGAATTCACGGCTTTGTAGAACTTGTCAAACGCAATGCTTCAGAGTTTGTAACAGACTTTTGTAGAAGCATTTGGAAAGAATAATGATATTTTCCGTTATACGTATACCAGTTCACTAGCTGAAAGATTAGGTTCCCTTTTTTATTAGAAATGGTACTTTTTTGGAGGGGAAAATTTATATATTTTGAGAAACAGTTAAATTAGCACTTCACGATTACTAATCATTTCACAATATTTCACTGATTTTACAAATTATAACATCATAGATTCTTTTAATTCTAATCACTTCACAATATTGCCACTGATTTTACGATTTTTAACATTGAAGATTTTTAATGCATAGAACGCACACCACTTATATGACCACCTACCACTGTAGGAGAAGCTATAAAACGATAAAACAAAGGAAATAAAGTGTCTACACCTACTTTGATTTATTTACGTAATATTTTTATGCACTTCTCGTGTTGTTCGCATAGTTTCATGGTACATTTTTCTCATTGTGTCGGCATTGCGTGTTTTTGAGTGTGAAATTTGTGTGTTTTTCCGAACAATTCCTACAATACATCGCAAAAATATATAATGTGAATCAATGTGTGAGTTATTTTTTGTCTATTTATTTACTACACCCTTTAAAAGAAAGACCTTGAAAGTGAGTGTTCCCTTCAAAATAAAATTCTCTTAAAAGTGAGAGGGGTTGACAGCGTAAGCGTTGGAGCGAGAGCGGAGGCGCGAACCAGGTCGCGAGAGCGAGGGCCGGTAGGAATAAAAGGAGTGTCCACCATAAACCTCCAATTTACCAAATAGTAATATAAAATTAGTCGTATTGTGGGTTAGCAGGGATTTCGGAGCGGCAGTAGCCAATAGAGCACTAATAAATTAGTAATATAGTAATAGAATTACAATTAAATTGTAATAATACTGTGTGTTTTGTGTAAAACAAACGTTTAAATGTACTGCGTAAATGATGATTGATATCACAACGTTCATCTGTTCACATTGCAGAAACCCAATTCCTTTAAAGGTGAACGAAATTTTTCGTGTCAAAGGCACTCAGTCTCTCGCGAACTGGTATAACGCAAAAGATCCAAGAATAGTATTTTCCTGTGAAAAATCAATACAGAAGAGGCAGCGTGAATCGCAAGAAACGATATTAACTTTTCAAAATGTATCAATGTTACGCACAATAATTGAAGGAGTTAATTTGTTGAGATAATACCAACAAATACTTAAAAACAGAGAATGAATATCAATTTCAAAAGACATTAAAACTCCGTTGTTGTTTTCTGTGTGTAAATTTATCGTTTATCAAGGTTTGGGTACACCGCTCTGGCGTCTCTGCTACGTATGGAGGGGAAGGAGGATGTCGGTTTATCAGGCTTCGAGTGAGCACACTATATTTAACATTAAGAATTTTCGTTTCGAAAGAAATTTAGCTATCTCCTCAAAGAAATTTCGTATTTGTTTTCTTAAAATAAAAGGTATTGGGCCCCCGATATTTTATTGTTGGCTATTATTTATTGCTTTTTGTCGTATAAAATACTAACTTTTATTATTAGGGCCCAGATTTTAATGACCTAAAAATCAGCTAAATATGAAAGCATTTATGACCTAAAACCTATATAAATATGACCTTAAAAATAAAATATGACGTTATACAAGTTAATTTTTTAAAAAGTCCTGTTGATTTTTTAGGTATAACATGTACAAAATTCACTCAAGAACGGATTGTGAGTAAGGTACAGAGAGTTTGCAGTCTTTGGAACTAACTAGCATTTATTTAAAAATGCTTGTGTCTGTAAACCAAATCAAGTACAGTACAATCAAACCCATCAAACAAAATATCTTCCTGTACTACTGCATCATTTTGTTTAATGTTTTATAATTTCCTCTGAGTCTTCAGTTTCTGGAGAGTTGCATTGGATCACAAGGTATATTTTCAGGTTTTCCACCTTAAAAGACCCACGGTTGTCGCTGTGGATAGTTTTGTACTTGGGAAAGCTCCTCTCCACACCACGTGACGTCACGGGAGCGTATTTGAAGGCGGCGATGTCACTGCAGGGCAGCTTTGGTTCATTGTCTTCAAATGCTGCGGCTTTTCCAGAAATTATGTCGCTAATTTTGCACATTCTAGAATATCCTGGATTTTATTGAAGAACACTCAGCAACTTGTACTTTTCAGCTACATGACCAAAAAGCTCGACCAACTCTCTTCGTTCAAATTTATTTACTTTTCAAATAATCCTTTGTGGTATTATTTTTGAGTTTATTTGTGACAATATCACTTGATACATTGTCACGCGAGACACATTTTCAAGCCTTTTATTCTTGTGCCTTTAAAAATATGATATATGTATGCATTTTGGACAAAATTTGGCCAAAATATGACCTTTTACTAAAAACTGTCTTAAAAAATATGACAAATATATGCATTTATGGCAACATTTGGCCCAAATATAACCTTTCACTAAAAACGGTGTAAATATGACTTTATATGCACAATAAAAATACGTTTTTCTAATCGAGAATAGCTGAATTCGCGCATAAATTGTTTTAAAATTCACCCGAAGGTTCAGAAAAAATATATGACTTGTCATTAAAATCCGGGCCCTATTTATTATCCTAAAATTAATAAAACGAACGCTTATCTGGCGTCTTTTGTGTGTTTCACAACCATTTGAAACAAGAGTCCTTTTAGAAAATATCTGTTATTATAATTATATGAGACGCATTTTGTTTTTAAATTACTGTGTGCAGCAGAATTTTTTGTTATATTGAACAACAACAACATACTTTCAGAGCTTGCTAAATACAAAACATTTCAATTTTATTTTCAGAAATATGTATAACTTTGTGTTCACAGTGAATATTGATAATATTGTTTCAGAAATTGTAAAGATTCCTCATTTTATTAATCGTAGAAAATAAGAAATGAACGAAATGAAAAAAAAAAAATTGTTGAGGGTGATGGTAGGGTTGGAGGGAAAATTCCATTTACCGTAGAGTGCATATGTTGTACATTTCTGTTGTAGTTTTTTCTAAATTTCATGTCGGCGATGTAATCGCAAAGGTTCAGCTAATTAGTGTAAAAAATCTTTATTATGTGATATGTAGATGGAAATGTATCTACTGTTATGCCAGTTGTTTCTAATAATGATTTTAATATAGAAACGTTTCTAGAATCATGACAAATTACATATACCCAGAATTTGATGTTGACAGAATTTACTGTTCCGAAAAATACAAATAATTGTATTTGTACTGTAAAAGTTTAAATACCTTAGAACTACATTAAAAAACAACGAATGTATGATATTGATGGTTCCAAATAATCTTATTGTAATTCAAGTGATAGATTTTTAAATTAACTTTTCACTTCCCCTTCTTGACAGTTAGTACTTACACTCAAAAATCGATAACAAATTAATTATATTATCTTTCAAAGAACAAGTTTGTTGCTTTAGATTTTAAGAAAATGGTAAATTTAGTTAGTAGATCTACAGTGCTGTGGATCACCTATAGATTTATAAGAAATTGTAAAGCATAGTAGGAGGAAATAATTTAACTTCTTTTTTTGATGACGTAGAGTTATAATCATCTAGGTCTAGATTTTACTTTTAAATTTCAGTTAACGGTCAAGAAAATATAGATTGCTACATAAAAATCCTTTGTAATTAGCAACGCTGTTTCACTTTCGACAGCTATACAAAACTTTCAAAATGCTTCATTTCTATATAAAATGTTGTGTGGTACTGTTAATATAATTTTACATGTGAATTTGCTGCATCCAGTTTCATGCGTCAGTGCACGACGATTCCATCAAGTTGAATATATTGGATGTGGAGACAGATACGCTTACTCAAAATCTGACCTTCGTTGAGAGCTATAAGTTACCCATTGGGAACGCAACTTTGCGACAGCTCAATCTGTCCAATGGATATTTCATTGCGCTCCAGAAGTTCTGATAGTTATTGAAAGATCCGGAACATTTATCACGTTATGATGAAATATTGTCCTGCCACAAGCAGCCATCGGCCACGGCTCTTTCTTGACGTTATTTATTTTTACTTCATTTGTTATATTTTTGTATTAAAGACAGTCTCCCGAGTATGTGACGTAGAACTTTGGGACGGACAAGTTATGTAAATTGCAGAAGCTTTTCTCATTATGTTCAGTAGCAGTTGAATTTGCAGTAGTGCATGGAAAATGTGAGAGTTAAAGCAATTAATAAGAAATATTTAATAAATAAAACAGTTTTGAACTGTGTATCCGTATCAAGAACAACCAAATTTGAATTGGCAACGTTGGAAAATATGCACTACAAGGTGGAGCAAAGACAGGGCATTTAGGTTGTTGAAAATGTATTTCGTAACTTAATTTCTGTGACAAGATTTTATGCAAAAAGCTGTAAAATCAATTATATGTATTAGAGAGAAGCAGTGTTCGGCAAACGAACGCATGATTAATGTTAGCACGTCTCTTCTTGGCAAATATATCTGTGTAGATAAAATTTGGCAAGGACCAGTGCTGATTCCCAATATAGAAAACATGATGTTATCAAACAATTATTTTGGTTTAGTATACATAAATACAAAATATATTTTATCCTATTTGATGTTAAGTTTTTAAAACTGTTTGTTAACATAATTGATAAATTAAGAGGATGACAGCCTCAAGGATGGCTCATTGGCAGCGTACAAGCTTCCCGTGCTGGGGTCCCGGGTTCAATTTCCGGTCGAGGCAAAAATGGAGTTGTTGCTTTCCTTTAAAATAGCCCCAATTTCTGTAGCTACGTGCCGAAGAAAAGCTGAGACAGGCGTATCTCGCTAGTTTCGGTGACGGAAATACGTGATGTTCGCGACAGTCGCTCTTACCCTCAAGCATGGGGATTTAACTAGGCCTAGGCATGGGGGACACCCGTAGCTGCTCGGCAAAGTCGGACTATCTACCCAGAATGTCAAATACATACATACGCTTACTCTGACCAAATTCTGTGACTTAATTTCCAATTTATAAAAATAAATCAAAATAAATAAAAAGAAAAAAGATTAAATGCAAATGATAATAACTGTCTTGATGATATTTTAACACATTTTTTTCACAGTTTTGAGAGAGATACTCGTATTTAGAGGAAACAGTACTGTGAAGTGTTAAGTGCTGTAGAAATATTAATGGTTTTTATTTCGTAGTATGTTCGAAGGTGATCCCATAATTTGCAAGTGCAGAAAACGTAATAAGTAGTTTTTTGCTTCCCAAAAGCATACAGTGGTGATTGAAGATGACTGAAGGAGTGTAATTGAAGTTTCCATGTCCAAGGACATAAAGAATTGCATTTCGTGAAACTATTGTCCCGTTGCAAAGCAGACACGAGGGAAAAATAATTTGTATGTCGCTCTGTTTTGCCAAATCTGTTGTCACTTATGTACAAAAGTATTTTAGCAATGTCCACATTATTGATATACACATGCAAATTTTTCTGTTCTAACTGCAAGTTCTGTTTTAACTGCAAATATTTGGAGTTCTGAGACAAAATTCATCAATTCTAAAAAAATGTTAAAAGACATTATCCGTAGAAATTGTTCTGGATGCAACTGTCAGAGAAATAATAATTGACTTCTTTTTAATAATTGTTATGTAATACATTGTGTTGAATGTACAATAGCTATAATAAAAGATGTAGGTACACAGGTTGGAGCAAACTCTCATTGAGTTGATATA
>BLKR01013445.1:0-11282 GCA_011170035.1 Teleogryllus occipitalis | reverse complement strand
AGAGGACGTGTTGTGGGAGCGCAGGTGAGGAGTGATTAAGAGGACGTGCTGTGGGAGCGCAGGTGAGAAGTGATTGAGATGCCGTGTTGTGGAAACGCAGGTGAGGAGCGGCCGCCGCCATGATCCCGCCGTCGCAGCTGCCGTCGACGGACTCGCTGGACGGGCTGACGGCCGCCACGCCCGACTCCGACCCGACCAACCTCGTGTGCAGCCTCAACTGCGCGGGTGGGCGCTGCGCACCGCACTGCGCGCAGCGCTTCGCCACCGCGCGCTGCTACGTCGCGCTGCTCGTCTCGCTCTTCCTGCTGCTGGGCTTCGTGCGCGGCTACATCGGCGGCCTCGCCTACCTCATAGGGGACCTCTTCGGGCTGCCCGACCTCGCCGTTGGTAAGGCCTGCCACGCATTGCTTCTAGGTTCGAGTCCTGACGGCGGCAGGATTTTCGACACTAGCTTTTCAGCTAGGTCGAGTTCAGTCGCTGTCTGGACGAGAATTCTAGCGGCCGGCTGCTCTGATCGGTAGTTTTCCGTGGTTTCTCCGATCAACACCAGGCGAATGCCGGAGCAGTACCCTAACAAACGGGTCACGGACCGCGCACGATCTGTCCTTCTTCTTCCTTGTCCTATCCTCTCCCGTTACACACACACACTTACACTAACATGCACTACACTACTACATATTCCGGGAGACCGGTCGGGAGCTTAGAGCTAGTCCCGGCTGGGGTGGTGCCCCGCTGGTGGGAGAGTCTTGGTTAGGGGGAAACCCCACTAGCCGACGGTAGGTCGGCGCCGGATTTCGCTATCCAGCGGGGGAAGATCACCGCCACCTCCCGAAAAAAACATGCACTACACTAACGGGACTAATGACCACAGTAGTTGACGCGCCCGGAAACACGAAAAATCAATCAATCAATCAATAATTGCTTCTCTCTCTTTTTCTCAAGGCAGCTGCCACCAACCTCTGTGTCGAGAGTAAGCGTTGGTGGTCTGTAAAGAAACCTTGTCATTATTTGCATTTTTATGAATTATCAATGACAAAGTTAAAAATTCATTAACTCATTTTCACCAAGGTCATTAAAATGTGTAACATTTAGAAGAAGCATCGGCAGTTTTTAATAATAAAACTTACATTAATAATTTTGTTAAAATTAAACAATACTTAACGAAATTAGTATTACTAAGAATTACGCACACTTATTTCACAAATGAGCGGATTTTTTTCTCCAACTGAATTGTTGCAAAAGTAAACAAGTTGCGGCGACGACAGCAACACCTCTTATCCGATTTAACCTAATCTCACTGCATTCCCAAGATTCACTCGTCGTTCAGCATTTGCAACTTTAGAAAGTATTCCACATTTTCCCATAATTTAATTATTTCATGATAAACCACAAAAAGTAGATAATAATGAAATCATTAATGTTATTTTTTTAAATTTTAAAGATAACTACGGACGTGTTTTGAAAGACTGAGAAGTTTGAATTTTGTACTCGCAATAGTTTCAAAAGACATAACCTCAATTTTTTGAAGGGCAAACTATGTCGAAAGCAACTTAAATGATAATAACAAATATATACTAAAGTAAAATTTGGTTCAAATGTTTAGATCTCATTTCATAAGTGCCATAATTTTCAGCCAAATCACAAAGTTATTTAGAAATTTGCGGGTTACAAATGCTTCATCTTGTCTGTGATTTCTAACATGTACTCAAACGTATTGCCGACCTGGATGGCCGAGGTGGCTAAGAGCGAGTACCGACTCAGCGCTTCGGTCCGAAGGGTCGCGGGTTCAAGTCCCGCCTTGGGCATGGCTGTTTGTCCCTTGACTTTGTGTGTGTTGTCGCGGAGGGCCTCGCGTTCTGCTGACCCCAGATCAGAGGAGCCCGCAAGTGTTTGTCTAGAGTATGGTCGAATATGCGTCCCTTCGGAACGTAAAGGTCAACCGGCTGACGGCTGGATAAAAGCCCTAGGTAAAAAAAAACAAAAAAACTCAAACGTGTTACCGTAAGTCGGCTGAGCGCTGCCCGTGTGTGCCCCGTGCAGAGCTGCTGCTGGTGGGCGCGGAGACGGTGCAGGGCATCTCGTCCATGTTCGTGGCGCACTTCGGCGCGCGCGGCCACCGGCCCTCGTGGCTGGGCGCGCCGGCCTTCCTGCACGCGGGCGCCTGCTTCGCCGCGCTCGTGCCCTTCGTCACGCACGCCAGGGCCCACTGGCTGCCGCCCGTGCGCAACGGCACCAACGGTCAGTATTGCTGCTGACACGGAATGGCGATGCGCAATTGTTGAGGCGCCGGATATTCACTGGCATTGCATTCTGACGTCACTTGCATAACAACCCGTTTTGGCGTTGAGTGCAAGGAGTAATACTTAAGGGATATAACATTGATGCAAGATCTAATAAGTTTTTATTGACAATCACCTTGTAAGTGTATTAGTTACAAAACTTTGTAACAAATATACTTTGTAACTAATACACTTACAAGGTGATTATCAATAAAAACTTATTGTACAGTACTGGAAACATAAATTGATCGCGGCCGTCTGCGGCTAAGTTCAGCTTTTGCACGGCTTGGACAGCCCTTGTCATGACGAAACGTCGCAGGCGGAGCCTCACAAACCATCGTAGCCAATCTCAACGCAGGGGGGAGTGCCCTAACAAAATTACGTCGTACAAAATGGCGGGCGCCGCCAGTTCAGATGTGGAAGTATTTTCAAATGAAAAATACATGAAAGAAACACTTTAATGAACATGAAAGTAAATTCATTGAAATATATATGAACTCATAGCACTTAACCACTGTTAACACAATAAAGCTAATATAGCAGCGCGACGTAGCAGCGCGCGGTGGCGAAGCGCTGCGCGCAGTGCGGGGCGCAGCGCCCGCCCGCGCAGTTGAGGCTGCACACGAGGTTGGTCGGGTCGGAGTCGGGCGTGGCGGCCGTCAGCCCGTCCAGCGAGTCCGTCGACGGCAGCTGCGACGGCGGGATCATGGCGGCGGCCGCTCCTCACCTGCGCTCCCACAACACGGCATCTCAATCACTCCTCACCTGCGCGCCCACAACACGTCATCTTAATCACTCCTCACCTGCGCTCCCACAACACGTCCTTATAATCACTCCTCACCTGTGCTCACAGAACACGTTCTCTTAATAACACCTCACCTGCGTTCCCACAACACGGCATCTCAATCACTCCTCACATGCGCTCCCACAACACGTCCTCTTAATCACTCCTCACCTGCGCATCCACAACACGTCCTCTCAATACCTCAGATGCCCCTCAACTGCGCTTCCATAACACGTCCTCTCAATCACTCCTCACCTGCGCTCCCACAACACGTCCTCTTAATCACTCCTCACCTGCGCTCCCACAACACATCCTCTTAATCACTCCTCACCTGCGCTCCCGCTTAAATGTGTGTAGCATTACAATGCAAACAAAACTCTTATTCGTTTATTATATTGAATTTAAATTATTTTTCACAATTTAATACACGACAAGAACGTGTTCCTACAAAAGGGAGTAACGAAGCATTCTCCAGGGGAGGGAAGTGTTATTGGATTGGTGCCACTTTCTACAGACTCCGCCTCTTATGCCTTTTAAGGCGAGGAGGACGGGGAAATCTTCCGAGGCTAGGCCACTTGAATTACTAGAAGAGCCAATGATAAGCGTTGCTTGCCTTAGAGTTAAGGATTGCTCAAGCCCGGTGTCAAATCCACATTATTACTCTTTAAATTATTAACAAATGAGACATCATTGAATTTCTCTATTGATATATTCATTACAGGTAAAAAAATGTATGGTTGTATTTGAAAATTCACATGTGATTCAATTTCACCAAAATTAAAATTAATACACAGAATGTATCTGCTGCCTAAAACTTGCCTCGTGGAATAAATACGAAAATGATCTCTCATGCCACCGCTCTGTCCAAAAGCATTTTGCAAAATAATTTGTTGATAATGAATTTCCTCGCTAGATGTTAAACATATTGGCATACACTCTGCACCACTGAATAGAATGCATTCAACCACAAAGAAATCTTCAAATTTGCAGGATAACAGTTCGTCTCAGCGTTTTGAAATTTGCCAGAGAATTTATTTATAATAAAACGTGTGTCAACGATACATGAAGAATCGAAAGTTAAAAAACAGCTTATGAGCAACAATTTCCACCGATTTGTCGTAAGTCACAAATCGTTAATACAATTTAATCAGCAGAAAGCAAGACACTGCAAAACTATTTGAATTTTATACTTGACAGCCATGATCGAATGAATTGGGGGTTGGAAACAAGTAAGGGTTGTCATCAGACGCTAAGATCCTATAAACAATTGCATATCTCGAAAACGAAAGGCGATAGCTCCGGTTGGATTGCGGAATTTTGCATCTTGTGTAAAGGGAAATGAGATGAGAGAATAAAACAGAATTGCAAAATTTGTAAAACTATAAACAATTTCCAATTTTTGCAATTCTAAAGTGGGAAGGGTTTTCTGATGTCCCAGAACCAAAAACTGCGAATTAACAACTTTGCAACAATTAACAATTTTATAAACAATTCCGAAATGTGCGCTATTCCTGCCGGGGAGTGTCCCCAAATTGTCCCTGATTTGATGATAGCAAAATAACAATTTTGACATGAGATGCAAATTAATTGCTTAATATCTAGTTTAATTGTTACTTTAATGATAAATATACAGGTGGTCTTTGAATTTTACTTTCTTTTATTGAAATGGTTCCCTAGAAGTCCTAACGATTCGAGAAAGACAGTATTTTGCATTTTTGGAAATGTAATATACATATGAACAATTGAAAATATGCAATTATAATCGTTTTTCTTATCGCAAAATTCTGTAGTAAACTGGTCATTTGATAAAGTTCATAAATTGCGTTTGGACAAGAATGTTGGAATTTAAATATCTATAAGAACGTAATTGTTCTAAAATTAGTGTTATTTTATCTGATATCAATGTAATTTCTTCAAAAAGAATTGTGTTAACAGTGGTTAAGTGCTATGAGTTCATATATATTTCAATGAATTTACTTTCATGTTCATTGAAGTGTTTCTTTCATGTATTTTTCATTTGAAAATACTTCCACATCTGAACTGGCGGCACCCGCCATTTTGTACGATGTAATTTTGTTAGGGCACTCCCCCCTGCGTTGAGATTGGCTACGATGGTTTGTGAGGCTCCGCCTGCGACGTTTCGTCATGACAAGGGCTGTCCAAGCCGTGCAAAAGCTGAACTTAGCCGCAGACGGCCGCGATCAATTTATGTTCAATTGTACTTTACATCAATGTTATATCCCTTAACGAATTAAATGACAATCTGTGCCTTATGTATACCAAAACAAGGACAATCCTCCTTCAACATATAAGTCATAAATCAGGTCAAGTTTTAATTCAATGCCTTTTATCCCTATTCGCTAGGGGCTCAACGCCGTTGCTACAAGGGTAATCCCAAAAATAAGGTCTCCTATTTTTTTACAAATATATAGACCTGTTTATTTCTACAATGGTTTACATACGTTTACAGCTTGAACATTTAGATATTTTTCGACATAATCACCATTTCTTTCGATGCATTTTTGTGGACGCTGTGACAGTGTTTATATGCCCATGTCATACCAGCTCGCCGCCATGCTATTCAGAGAGTTAGGAACCTCTTGTTTCACCTCGTCGTCGGAGCTGAATCGCTTTCCGGCCAAATGTTTTTTCAACTTAGGGAACAGGTGAAATGCGTGGGTGGGTGGGATCATCACTGGGCGCCCAGTCGGGAGTATACGGTAGGTAGTGCGTGGGTGGGTGGGAGACTGAGCGTCTCAGCGCGGCGTGCGCATGTTTATACACAGCGCGGGAAGCACTCTTCATAACGGGGTGACCAACTGCCACACAAACAGAGATCTGTACTTATAAAAAAAAATAGGAGACCATACGTTTGGAACTACTCTCGTATCTGGGATTCCCAGTCACCTATGCAGGGACACGCGGAATCTCGAGTTGCTTAACGTCCGTGACATCACAGAGCTTGGTTTGGCTACCGTTTCAGGCAGTAATATTGCAATCCTAAAAATGCCTAACATAATACTGTATTATTACAAGAGAAGAAAATGTCTGATGTTTTGTGATGAAGGAAATTTTCCTTTCTTAGAATGCTTCTTCGTTTCGAATTTCGAAACAATGTATTTACCATTTAGTATACATCGAGAAAGACAGTTTTAGGGTTTTGCAAAACATTTCAGACTTGGTATAATATTTCTTGAATTATATTATTTATTTATTTCTTTTATTTTATTTATTTTACGTCAAAATAAAACAGTTAAAAACTGCGTATGACGTGCTATGGGGAAAAGTGAATTGTGTGCACATTTTCAAAATTCTGTGATCCCTACACTAAGTCATATACTACTTAAATTTTGAAATTTTGAAAGGGAGAAAAACAAAACAAAAAACTCCCATGTAATAAAATCTATTTTCAAGGATAAACAAGCAATAAATTTTGAATTTTGAAAGGGAGAAAAAAAAACAAAAAAACTCCCATGTAAAAAAATCTATTTTCAAGGGTAAATAAGCAATAAATTTTGAATTTTGCAAGGGAGAAAAAAACAACAAAAAAAACTCCCATGTAATAATATCTATTTTCAAAGATAAATAAGCAATAAATTTTGGCTCTTATTACTTCCTGCCGCGACAACATGGAAACGATAATTTATTTGAATAATTGTATTTCCCACTGAATTCTAGAAGACGTGCACAGAAAATGAAGTTACATTTATGTCCAGAAGCAAAACAAGGGGCCATCTCAGCATTTGCTCAATGGATCAGGGAAACTGGACGAAAAACCTGATCGAGATGGGGGTCATTGACCCGGAAGCTGTAGTACAATAGTTGTTACAGGTTATTTATACTTATTTATACAGTCCAAATGGTAAATAATGCATTATGTATCATTGTTAAAATTAATGTTACTTTTCTTGTGATGCTCAGTATAGTCTCTAATTGTATAGAAACAGTTATGCAGCAGAAACAATTTCACTTGGGATTTAAACTTTTCTATTGAATTTAATCGTTTAATGTCATCTGGCAAAGTGTTGTAAAATAATGTACATGTATTGTATGTGAATTTTTGTAATGAGCTGTTGATACTGTCACCTGATGAATATGATTTCTACGTCGAGTGTTATAGTAATAGACTTCGGCATTTTCTGAAAATATATTCCCGCCCTTAAGCAAGTCATTTTTTACAAAAACCACTGATTCGTAAATAAAAAGACACGGTAATGGTAGAATTCCTAGATTAATGAAGAGAGGCTTACATGAATCACGTGGGTGGGATTTGGTTATTATTCGTACAATTCGTTTTTGTAATCTAAAAGTCTGGGAACTATAAGATGTATTTCCCCAGAATATTATGCCATATCTCAGGCGGGAATGAACATTCGCGAAGTATACACAACGAGCAGTATGAAGGCTGACTGAATTTGCAAGAAGTCTGAACGCGTAGCATAATGAACTTAATTTTGTGTTCAATTCATTTAAATGGACATTCCATTTAAGGTTTGACTGAATTGAGAGACCTAAAAATTTTGTTGCCTTAACATCAGTCAATGGTACACTGTTCATTTTCAATGGAGCACAGAATTGTTTATTTGATATGGAAAACTGCATTAAAACCGTTTTCTTTTCGTTTACTATTAATTTGTTATTTCGGAACCAATTTGAAACATCTGATATTGTACTATTTACGGTTTCTTTATTGCAAAGGATGTTCGTATCATCCGCAAAGAGAACCGTTCTTCCGTTTCGAATCGTCGAGGGCATATCGTTTACGTAAAGTAGGAACAGAATAGGGCCTAAAATCGATCCTTGAGGAACTCCACATGCAATGGGCAAAGAGTCGGAAAGGTGCGTACGTAATGTTCCATCATTCCAGAAAGGTATTTCAACTCTCTGAGATCGTTGTTTAAGGTACGAACATAACCAATCTAGAGCAATACCACGGATTCCATATGAAGGTAATTTGGAAAGTAAAATGTCATGATCAATGACGTCAAAAGCTTTTGAGAGATCTAAAAATAATCCAATAGGTGCCTTGTTTTGATCCAATGATGAGGCGACATCTTTAAGAAAAGAAAATATAGCTGTTTCCGTTGATTTTGATTTTCTAAATCCATGTTGGCAATCTGAAAGCGCGTCGTGTTTACTGAGAAAGGTTTCCATTCGTACGTAAAAAAGTCTCTCTAATATTTTTGAAAAACTGATAGAAGAGAAATGGGCCGATAATTTTGAATTTCATTTTTGTTGCCTTTTTTGAAGAGCGGCTTAATTTTAGCTGTTTTGAAAATATCTGGAAACGTTCCAGTGCATAAAGATGCATTAAATATGTGAGTTAACGGGTGTATAATGGCATACGCACAAGTCTTTAACAAAGAATCTGGGAATTCATCTAAACCGGACGAATATTTATTTTTTAGTTTACCGATTATTTTGAGAATTTCATAGGAAGAAGTTTCGGAAACGAACATTGTGTCTAAAATTTTGGGTGCACTGTCTGTTTTTGAATTTTGTGGCTGAAGACCCTTAGTGAGATCGGCAGCAATTCTCGAAAAGTATTGGTTAAAGAGATTAGCCACTGTTGCCGGATCGTTCACATTTATATCGTTATATTTTAAAACAACATTCTCTACGGGTTTTCTAGTTGATTTGGTAGTATTGTTTATTATATTCCACATTGCTTTTGTTTTATTATTTGAGTTCAAAATATCCTGATCGTTTTTCGTGATTTTAGCCTGCCTTATGACTTTTCGTAACAATGTTTTGTATTTTTTAAAGTAGATAAGGAAATCTTGAGATACGTCATGACGTTTAGAAATAAAGTAGAGAGTACGTTTATTTTTACACGATGTTCTAATTCCTTTGTGATCCAAGTATTACTTTTTCGTGAAATGTTTAATTTTCTCTTTTTAATAGGAAAGCATGCGTTAAAGAGAAATGAAAGCTTTGAGAAAAATAAATTATATTTTTCATTTGTGTCAATAGCGTTATAAACTGCCTCCCATGATTCTTTCAGCAAGTAGTCCGTAAATAACTTTATGTTAACTGTAGTAAATGCTCTGCACATGCGTGTTTTATTTATTGTGTCAGTATTCATGTTATTAGTAATTGTAAGAATTTGTGCCTCGTGGTCACTGTAACCTAGATTATTCGTTATTATTTCATATCTAGTTGTGGTTTTGTTAATTATAATTTGATCTATTGCTGTTTGTGATTTAAGAGTATTCCGTGTAGGTACGTTCACTGTAATATCTAAATTAAAAGAATGAATTAAATTGAGAAACTGCTCTTTCGTGGGATTCGCTCAGAAAATCAATATTGAAATCTCCACATACAACAATGGATTTAAAAGAGAGATTACTAATTTTGTTCAGAGTTATCTCTAGATTTTCTACGAAATTGAAATAATCTAAAGCTTGCTTTGTTGGAGGTCTGTAGATGCAAAGTAAAATAATTTTGAGCGTAGTAAGATGTACAACTGTTATTTCAAAAACTTTTCAACTGCATATAAATTGAATTCTGACAAGAAGGTAGAATCAATATTATTTCTTACATAAATACACGAACCTCCGTAAGCAGGGCCTTTATTTGATTCCCTTGCTCTACAATAAGATCCTGCAAGGTAAAAACTAGGAATTTGGAGTGTGTTTAGATTATTATGAGATAACCAATGTTCTGTAAAGCAAAGAACATCTATTTGACTGAGATCACACTCTAATGCTGCCTCGATAAATTCAATTTTATTTGAAAGAGATTGCACATTATGATGCATTATTTGAATATTTTTCATGTACCTACACGGATGCTTTTCTGCTGCATCTGACTCTAGTTGCTATTTATTTATCTCATTTTTACCTCGAGTGCGGGGTCGAAGGAAGTATCGTGTCCCAGCAGTGTTAGGAGGTGAGGAAGGAGGGGTTACAGATGTAGGGGAATGAATAATGGGAGAGGTAGTACAAGGATTAGGTTCAGGGGATAAGGTAATTGGGTCCAAAGGTGTTCCGGAGGATGGAAGAGAACTAGGAGATGTAGGTGGGGATGAATCTTGGATAGGATACTGCTGAGGTGTAAGGATGTGTTTAGCAAGTTCGCTACCGAGTGCATGTTTTCCGACAAGGTTCAAGTGAAGACCATGCCGGGTGAAGTGTTTTTCTGAGAGAAAGTTAAGCCCAAATAATTTAACATGTGTGCCTCTCAGATGCAGTTTTAATTTGTTGTTTGCGTGTCTAATTTCTTTGCACAGTGTTGGTTTGTTGTACCAGAAGGGCAGAGTCGAGATTACAATGTTCGTGTTTTGGGCGGCACGTTGTAGCTTGTCAACATGTTGCTCAGGTGTAAAGTGGCCACCCAAATTGATGTCATTCTGCCCTCCTATGATGATGACTGTATCCCGATTGGTGAGAGTTTTTGTGTGGGTGTCCAATTCACTGATCACGTCGGCAAACCTCCCGTTAGGTTTAAACACACACATGACAGAGAAATTGGATGGGAGTTTCCCACTGAGCAGGGAGATTTGTCGCCCATGGCTATCTGCTAAAATTAGTACCTTTTTCGTGGGCTCAGTAGGAATGTCCTTGTTCACTTGTGGGCCAGGTTGCGCAACTCTACGTGTCTTTGTTTCTTTGCGCTTGCTAGCCTGTTTGCGTCGGTTTGTGGGTGGACGTGTCGATGATGGGAGGGGGTAGTGAGGATTGGGAAGGCATGGAAAATCATTGTCATAATCTAACACAGCAAATCTGTTTTGAGTCATGATTGGTTGTGATGATTGTGTTTTTGCTTTCGCGGATGGACGGTTGAAAGTTTCTGCGGTGTTGCCCATTGTTGTCCAACCGTCTGAGTTTTGAACGACCTCTTCGAGCCTTCGGATATGTTCATCTAAATTTTTGTTTACGTGTGTGAAGGCTTTAAGAAGGTCGGCTTTGAGAGTGTACAGAGTAGAAAGTGTATAGCGAATAGTAGCCATGTCACGAATGCGTATCAAATGCGTGGCAAATATGAGAATAAATAATTAGATGAGAAATCAGATTATGTGTCAAAAATGTTTCCTAAATTATCTTTTTAATTTACGTGTATTAAATTATTTAATTTAAGTTACGTATTTATTTAAAAATAAAAGAAATGGGATTCTAATTAGTATTTAAATGTTATTGGTTAATTGCGAGTAGAGTTGAGTGTGTTTCCGTTAATAGATCTAAGCTGCAAACTAATAAATACAATTAGATTACTATACT